>RJWJ010012652.1:0-41475 GCA_004363605.1 Indri indri | reverse complement strand
TGTCTGCAAGTTGGAAAAGGACAAATAATATGTAGTATAGAGATATTTCCTCTTAAAAACAAATTAAAAGGTTAATTCAATGATAATTGGACAACATAACATAAAGGCAGACAAATATGAGCCTTTTCAAAGCTCTGCTCATACAAACAAAGTACTTCAATTAATTGAGAAAGGGATTAATGATTAAAGATATAATATTATTTTATGTAATCAAAATAGTCAAAGAATCTATCTGCCTCCAGGATTAAATCCAAATTCCTTACAACAGTCTAAACTTACTTACTTTCTACCATTTCCCTAATCAAACAACTTATCAAGGAAAACTCTTTAATGTATGGTTCCTGAAAATATTAATATTCTTGCATGAGTACTGATTTAGTGATTTTAGTATTCGCTCATACTTTCTTCCTTTTCCAGAATGCTCATCATTCTTCTTCTTCTTCTTTTTTTTTTTTTTTTTTGGAGACAGAGACTTGCTTTGTTGTCTGGTGTCTGGGCTAGAGTGCTGTGACATCATCCTAGCTCACAGCAACCTCAAACTCCTGGGCTCAAGCGATCCTCCTGCTTCAGCCTCCAGAGTTGCTGGGACTACAGGCATGCACCACCAGCCCCAACTAATATTTTCTATTTTTGGTAGAGATGGGGTCTTGCTCTTGCTCACGCTGGTCTCCAACTCATGAGCTCAAGGGATCCTCCCTCCTCGGCCCCCCAGAGTGCTAGGATTACAGGCATCAGCCACCGTGGTTGGCCACCCATCATTCTTCTTAATGCTTAGATAAAATATGTCTTTTCATCACAATGCATGTCAAGACTCATTTCATCTTTAAAACCCCTCTTATCATCTCATCTCATAGGATTCTTGCCTTCTTTTGATTTCCCCCAGCATTTATTAAGATCTGGAACTAGATCTAGTTAGGATGAAGAACTGGGACAGACTGGAGCCTGATGTTCATCACTATGCTTTCGATAAAGTGGACACATAATAATCATTTTACATGTAAGTATGTTAGGGTTTTCCAGAGTAACAGAACCAATAGGAGATTTGTGATTGATGGATAGATAGAGAGATTTTGATTATTGGAATTGGCTCATGTAATTATGGATGCCAAGAAGTCTAGGATTTCCTGTTTGCAAACTGGAAAACCAGGAAAGTCAGTGGTGTAGTTCAGTTTGAATTCCAAAGCCTGAGAACTGGAGTGTAGGAGGTGGGGAGGGAGGTCCTGGTGTAAGTGTTGAAGTCTGAAAGCCCTGGAACCAGGAAAACTGTAGGAGAAGATGGATGTCCCAGTTCAAGAAAAGAGAGAGAATTCGCTCTTTCTCTACATTTTCATTCTATCTGGGTCCTCAAAAGAGTGAATGATGCCTGCCTACACTGAGGAAGGCAATCTTCTTTACTCAGTCTACTCATTTAAATGTTAATCTCTTCTGGAAATATGCTCACAGATACATCCAGAAATAATGTTTTACCAGCTATCTGGACATCCCTTAGCCCAGTCAAGTTCACACAAAATTAGCCATCTCAGTAAGGATGCTGCTGTTGATTAAATGAAACATAATAAAAATTTTTATCCAGGATACTATTTGCAAGACATTCTGTAGGAAACTGTTCCTTGATAAGCCTAGAGAATTTTAAAGACAACCATATATGGGTAATCTTTCCTCATCACTCTAAACCCTACAATAAGTATTGGGCTATGGTTCTTTATAAGATTGAAAGATAAAATTTTAGTAAATAAATTTAATTTAGTGTATCTATTTTTAAAGTATTTATAAACAGAGATTATTATGTACTAAGCCCCAGGCTAGGCACTATTTGAAGGAAAAAAAAGTCAATAACTACAGAATATCCAAATATACTTCTATTTTCTTTCAAAATTTCTTTGTCTTCATTTAATTTTGACCTATCCCATGTTAATAATACTACAAATGAGCATATTAGAAGAACACATTAGGCTTTCTGACAGCCATTTAAGCTATTTTCTTTAGGTTGCTGAATTTCACAAATGAAATAAAGAGAAAAGAGGTTGAATAAGTAGGAGATTCTGTATTTTATGGAAAGTATTCATTTCTTGGGAAATGAATCATATAATCGCTTACTTAATTAGGTAGGTAACCTACAAAATAGTAGGCATGGAATCATTAAATAAGAGTTGAGCTGCCTACAGTGGGAATAGAGATAAATGAACTATACAGAAGAACCAATGACAAGTTCCTCACGTATTTTTGTTTTACAGCCGGCGGCAGGCAGTATCTTCAGATGCCCAGAAGAAAGTTACTCATTTTGCAACAGGAAGTTTTAAACCCTCTTTCAATCACTAAAGAAGGAGTAATATTGATGTCTGCAGCATAAAACATGACACACAGATCAGGCAAATCAGGAGAGACCAACCAACAAATCCACGTGAACCTGAAGAGGACTCCCATATTTTGCCATATGCATTCAGTCATATGGCTTTGAAAGTTAAATATCCAAAATAAAAAGCAAATTCTAACTCATATAAGGTATATTCTATTCCCACAAAATTATTTTTAAAATACAGTAAATAATTTTTATTTTGTAGTTAGAGTTGTTTCAAAAGGATGTGGCACTGAGACAATCCAAAGCATCTAGCTCAAATTTTTCTCGATGTTTAAATGGACACATATTAAGTTAATTAACCTTTTTGATTAATCAAATTATAAACATGATAATAATATACTGTATAGACAAAATATTTGCCATTACTATAAACTTGTGAACTCATCGTACCTAGCTTTAAGCACAATGGAAGTTTTTACAATGACGGTAAGTAACTCATGAGTCCTTGGAAAGTCAACAGAATTGGGCTTAGAGGTTATGGCAGCCAAAAGGAAAACACGTAGTCCACCCAGAATAACCCAGTAGGAATCAACGGCCCCCACATATTATACACTCCAATGAAGGGCAATGTTCACTACATTTGGAATCTGCCAACAATTCCTTTCTTCAGATTACACATGTGTGTTCATGCATGCATGTGAGTGAGTATTGATAGATGTGTAGAGAGCTATAGATACAATACATTATCAAATTAAAATATATCTCCTTCAATAATCTGGGTTTTGGTCATTCCCAATATAGCTTTTGATGTTTTCATAAAGTCCTGAGTTAAGCAAAAAACACCAGGTTTCGTTTTACGTATGTATGATCACAGTAAATAAAACCAGGGAACAAGCAAGTTTGTTTATTACAATAACCATTTTTAGTACATTTTACCACACCCTGTCCTGAAGGTATTAGGATTGCAACTGAAAGGAGGAAAGTGAGGCAGATTTTGGTATGCAGGGCTATTGCAGGTGTATGGGGTCTATGGAGTCTTCTTTTTCCCCTTCATTCTTTTAACTTAGACACAAATCATTTTGTCACATGGAGGTGAATGTTGTCAATGGTTAAAAGGAAAAAAATGGAATTAAAGATATAATGTACAGACAATCACAAAAATTAAGCCTTAAAGAATAAGGGACCTAGGAGAGCTGTCTTTCAAATTCATGAAAAGTTCTTCTGAGATTAAACCCTAATTTCTGAGAAAAGAAAGCATTAACTAAATTCTGATTCAACAAAATGTTTTCTTCCAATTTAAATTTAATTCATTACATAAGAGCATTCTTGCTTTACACCCAGAAAGGGTTTATTTATAGACATTCTCTTTTGCAATTATGCAATTGCAAGTGGTAGTAATTATAAGTGATGGTGTGTCTTTCTCCATATTCTTTTCTAATACTGCTTTGTCTCCAGTTATTCTTTCTTTTTTAAAATTTTTTCTTTGACACGGCCCATTTACTTTCAGAATTTCTATTCCTCTTCTTTATGATATTCTTTCTTTAAAAAGCACATCAAAAAATTATCATAATAGCAAATTGTTTTTTGGTTTCTTCTTTTTATTATCAAAACTTGTTTAAATTTACTATGTATTCTTAAGAAGAAAGATGATTATAACGTTTTTCAGGTTATGGTGGTTAAACTGTGTTATAACATCAAAAAAAATTACATCTTTTTTCTTTATTTCAGCATATTATGGGGGTACAGATGTTTAGGTTACGTATGTTGCCCTTGACCCCCTCTCCTTAACAAGCCCAATCAGTGGATGATATAAACTATCTAATTTTTCTAGTGACAATATTATATATGGATAATTTTCAATTTAGACAGCCTTCTGGTACATCAAAGAGTAAGGGAGGTCTCCATTATTTCAAGTATTGCACAGTACATTTGTTCAAAAAATATTTTTGAAAGAGCATAGTTTTAGAAGATGGAGATGATTATTTAAATAAGGAAAAACAGCATAACAAAGGAAATTATAATGAAAGATGTACATCTGTAATTAACTTTTTGGCCTCAGTGTAAATTGCACACTGGTGCAGAAAACATTGAACCGGTAGACTTACAGATATTGTGGAGGGAACAAAAAAAATCCTGCTAAAATGGATTTTTTTTTTTAATGTGGATACTGATATACTTGAGGAAAAAAGATCTGGTGAATTATTTCTCAATTGTCTTAACCAACAACACTATCTAGTAAGTACCAAGATAGAACCAGTCCCCAAATATGTCTGACTCATGTGATCTTTCTACTATGAAACATTACAGTTATTATACAACTGCGCTATTTTATGATAATAATTTTCTTTGATCATTTCCCTTCTTTACAAAAGAAAGAAGCAAAAATACAGCAATTATAATATGTGTCCTTGTATGGTTTAGGCAGGAGAGAACTTGTTATTTTTTTAATGCTTGATTTCAATCTTTTGTCTGAGAGCCTAAGGAGGCCTCTCTGAGTTATAAAATAGTCTGGCAGACTTCTGAGCAGAGAAGGTGTTCTCCCTGGGATGTTATTTTCCCTTCTTCCAAACTCTAATGACAGAGCAACGAGGATTAGCCATAACTGTGTAGAAAACCACTCAATCAGCTCCTAGGCAAAATCAAGTTAAGGTGGTGCCATAGAGAAGAATATAATATTTTTAAAGCAATGCAACCCATTTTTCTATGATTATCGGTGTCAAAATGTAAGAGGCCTTATTTTTAAAGAAATGAGGAAATTGGTACCTAAGTGATAACCAGAAATAAGTCAAGGAAAATATAAATAATAGTCAAGAGTAGCACCAACAGGATGAACTGAGACCCTCTCAGCAGACAAGGATCGAAATTCTAAGCAACTGACACAAGAAGGAAAAATAGATTTTCCAACAAGACCACAAATCTCATGTATACATATTTTACTACATATTAGCTATAGAGAGAAACATACATTAGAAAAACTTCCTATTATTTAGATAGAAGATATATGTGGTCAATCATAATGTGTATTTAGGGTGAAAAGCTTTAGCCAAAGAAAGAGGATGAATTCTCTAAAGTTCTCTCAAGTGCCAGACTCCAAAACAGTTTTAATGTAAGTATTACAACAGTAAAATTTCCTAAACACTGAGTGCAAATAACACAATATTTTTAGGAGAGTATATATACTTTGCATCCTTTAGTTACCAAAAAAATAATAAGTAATACATATTAAAGAGAGAAAACAAAAACAGGGTAGATAATACTCAGATGTTCATCAAGGATATGAATGCATATATCTCATATATCTTTAAATGCATATTTGTTATTTTTCCTTTGAAATGTTACCTGTAGAAAATTCAGATATGAATGGTTTTTAAAACCTAACACATTATCAATTGTCTTTTCAACTGAAAGAACAGTAGTTATTCCTTAGTGGTATGTAATGATAAGCAACATGCAAGTAGACAGACATGCACATGACATGACACGGTCAACTGCAAATTCCCAGGGAAAAGGAAAAGGCATTGCTCAGTGATTACAGCCAGTGAAGGAAATCTTGTTACAGCAGCCGGAAAGCATCCAGAAAGTAAATGGTTTCACCATAGCAGAATGATGCTGTGGTTTGAATTATTGTGTCCCTCAAGAAGATATGTTGAAATCCAAACTCCTGATATCTGTGAATGTGACCTGTTTGGAAATAGGGTCTTTGCAGATGTAATACAGTTAAGACGGGGTGAAACTGAATTATGGCAGGTCACAATTGAATATGACTGGTGTCCTTATAAGAAGAGAAGAGACACTGACAGACACCCAAGGAGAATACCCAGTGACAATGGAGGCAGAGAATGGAGTGATGCATCTACAAGCCAAAGAACACCCCAGATTGACTGCAACACCAGTAACTAAGAGAAAGGCGCTGAACAGATTGTCTCCTAGACCCCAGTGATAGCATGGTCAACCTGCTGATCCCTTGATTTCTGACTTCTATCCTCCAGAACTGTGAGAGAATAGATTTCTGTTGTTTAAAGCCACCCCATATGTGGTACTTTGTTATGGCAGCCCTAGAAAACTAATATAGGGGGGAAATCCCCACAGTAATTCTATCCAGAAATCACCCTTTCTTCAGAAAAGTCAGTATGTTTCTGAAACTTTAAAAAGAAGAAAACAAAGTGTATCACCTATTAGTCACATATACTCACATTGGAGAAAAGCCAGTATTTAACATGTTGAAGTTTACATATCACAACAGAAGTAGCCAGTACAAAAGAAACACTAGTGATAACCGTGAAAGTATTTTTTCAATTAACATATTTCGTACCAACAAAAGAATATATGTATGTGTTGTAAAGCGTGAACCACCTCTGAACCCAAGAACCAGTGAACTCACTAATCACTTGCATTTGCCATGTGGTCTTCCCCATGCCCATCTTCTGCCGTCCCCTCAAAATCCCTTCCCCAATACACACACACACACACACACACGTACACACACACACACATACACTATCAGCAAGCCACTTGCCTTTTTATATTTATTTTCTTTTTTAAAAATAATTTTATCTTTTTTGTTAATAGTTTTATCACTTATATATGTGTACCTATAAGAAGTTAATAAGTCCTCCAAGTAACAACAGTGTGGATAAAAGGTGAGTATGAAATCAAAATAGAACTTAGAGGTGCCTCAGAGAATAGCATACAAAGAAGATAATGCCAAAAAATCAGAACAAGAACCAAGATGGATACTTGTTGAGGACAATGCCTTATGTTATAGTTAAAACGAAAGCTATCCTGTTGTGATGCCTACCTTTAATTTTTGATTTCTGTTTCTACATTAACTGTACAGTTTGTAGGGCCAGTTTTTCCTAAGTGATCACTTGTTTGTTATTATATAGTTCCAAGTTTAATGACCCCTTTCATGTATTATTATGGTAATTACTGGATTACTGAATTCAGATAGAGCCAATTATTATTTAGAGTTGTCACCCTAATACCCAGATAGAGAAGACCAAGCAGGTAGAGCCACTTAAGAAGTCAATAGATACTCCTGTTTGAAGTACTTGACATTACATTGTGCCTCTCTAGAATTCAGTGTGACATCCCTGTTCTCCTCCCCTCACCACAAACTCCATGAAAGCAGAGATTTTGTCTGTTTTGTTCACTACTGAATTCTTACCACCTGGAAAAGTACCTGACACATAGAAGTAGAGGCTCAGTAAATATTTATTGAGTAAATAGCTCCAAAGAAATAAATTTCTCTTCAAATTTGGCCCTATTGCTTCTCTACAGCCTCTTGCCCAGCAGGATCTCTGACTGAGTCTGGTTCTTATCTGTTTCGTTCCTGTCCCTGTGCGCTTGCTCTCTTTGCTTATCCAAAACTCCTGTCCATCTTTTGACTCCTACTTATGTCATGTAAATATATCTGATTATTCTAGAAAGACTGAATTCCTATAGATTCATATTTGAAAATATGTATTTTGACTTAATTGAGCTTTATCCTTCTCAAAAATATGAATGTTGTCTCTATTCTCTCACTCAAATATTTTATTGACTGACTGCCATTTCCTGGGCACTGTTTTAAGGAATTTGGGGTTTATCAGTGAACAGCAAAGAATCCTCATGCTGTCACACAGGAGAGAGAAAATAAATAAGTAAATTATATCATATATTACAAGGCATAAAGTATTTTGAAGTAAAAAAAAAATGAGAACAGGGTAAATGGGACCAAAATTGTGAGAGGAAGAGTCCAGGAAGTCGCACTATTACATCGGGTACTAAGTGGGCTCCGACTGAGAAATAAATGAAAGATGTGCAGGAGCTTGCCATGCAGACAGCTGGACATGGCATTTCCCAAGGTATAGTTGAAGTTTAAGAGCATCCCTGGAATATTCTAGGAAAACAATACCGCAAAATGTCTAACATAGAGTGAGCAAAGGAACGAGTAGTAGGAGATTAGGTCAGGAAAGAAACAGGTATCCAGATGATCCAGGGACTCGAAGCTCATATTGAGGACATAAACTTTCAATTTGAGTAAAAAGAGGAGCCATTCTAGCATTTTATCTAACTTAGATTTTAGAATTGGACCTTATCCAAGGACCAAACTCCTCTTGTGAACCCAAAGTTTCCACGTGGATTGTATTGTGCTTCCATGTAGATCGGCCAAATGGTGTATGAGCACTTTCATGCATCACCATTGACTTTGTAGAAATCTTCAGAGAGAGAACTATGGTTCTCTCACTCTCTTAAGTAAAACATTATCTATAAAGGAATGCAGTATTCTATCCTGGCCAAGACCACAGTCTCTGAAATCAAACTCCATGGGTTTGAAACCCTGCTCACCATTACTAGTTTCAAAGTTTCAGTTTCCTCATCATTAACATAACAGCAATAATGAGCCCTACTTCTTAGGGGACAGAGGGAATGATTTCAATATTAAATGTGAAATTATACAAAAAGCTCATAGTATTGTTCTGGAACAGAATAAGAAGTCACTTGTATCCATATGATATACAGTAGTTGTAAGGACTTAATGAGATGATCCAAGTAAGCACACACAATAAGCACTCACAGCATATATATTTGCATATCACTATTAATGCTGTTGGCAAAACCAACTTTCAAAATACGTTATTAAACATTATGCATTTTTAGGCAATATTTAATAGACTTCATTATATTTAGCATGCAGAATGAAAATGACAATTACAACAATTATAATTACCATTTTAATCCAATGCACTTCAACAAAAGATTATATATTCGTACCTAATAATGTATGCAGAAAATTCATGACAAAGAAAAATTGCAGACATCTAGAAACAATAGGGTCAGAGAAAGAACATAGAACAGAACTTTTCACAGTTATCGATATTCCTCTTATAATGTACATTAAAACCTTTCTTTTGGTTCAATGGACATTTTTCCTGCAACGCACTTTTTGCATCTCATGTGTAGATGAAGACATTTTACTAAGTTCATATAAAAGAAGAAAAAATTATCCTTTTGCCCCACATACCCTCCAACCCTGCCCCAATACCCCATGTTAAACAATCAAGGAAACTGCAATGGAATATTACTTATAGTAGCATTTCAAGTCATTTAACAAGTATTTAATAAGTTTCTTGAAAAATATATTCTAGGCATTATTTGAGTTTTATCACAGTTTTGCAATTTCTGAAATAGATTGACATCTCGGTAAATTGTACTTTCAATATGAATAATATTATATTTTCCCTTATTACTGCTTCGCAATGAGCAACCTACCATTTAATCTTTACCTAGAAGTTCTAGAGATTTTGCCCTTTAATTTAACATCTAAATTTATTCCATTCTTTTCCCATAACTAATGGGTGTATTTGGTTCATTTTCAATAAAACTTAATGACTAAATTAAAAAGGTTAATCAGGTTTAAATAAAGATGAGGGTGACATTTCTTCCATATTTGTCTGGCTCCCAACCTGCTTTCTGCTAACTTTGAATTCTGTCTTCTGTGAAAATTGTGCCCTCTGAAAACGAGTGTTGTGAAAAAGGCCATATGGGGCAAAATTGAGTTTTGGCATCCAAAATGTAAGAATATTTTGAAATAAAAACTTTATACCAAATGAGGTAGCCATTTAATTAACATTTTAGGTAAGGGTCATTGCTTTTTATTTGGATGAAGAGAAGCTAAAAAGAAAACCCCAAGAGAAAATATAACATCAGAACACTTTGCTAAACTAAAAAATGGGCATGAGACAGTAACACGAGGTCTAGCCTGAATCCCATTGAAGGCTGTAATTAGCCTGTGCTTCAGTATTTTGTACAATACAATGAAGCACTATTTTGCCCAATATATCTTAATTAAAAGCAAAAACACAATACAACACAAAGCTACCATCAAAGAGGCGTTATTGGCACTCACATAATACAGAAGATGGGAAAGGATTTTGTTTTCTTTGTTTGGCAAGAAAATTGGAACTAGGCATTCTACTTTCCACATAGCTCTCAATATAGAAGCATTTGTGTACCAAAAATTGCATTTGCACTGTAAATTATATGGATGAAAGTCACAGAGAAAGAGATAGTTTGTTGTTTTATAATTGAATAGTAGTATGCTTGGATTTCTCTGCTTTCTCTTTCACAAAGAAAATAATTATTGAAGGCTTGGTTTTTACCACAATGGGAGAGTTAGTTGAATATTCTAATGTTCATGTTTTCTATTCCTTTTTCACTGGCATGCATTGATTATGCAGTAACATTAAAATATACACACAAACTAATTTTCTTGTCACCTTAATTTTGAATTTTGAATATCAAAGAAAACAGAATAGTTCACTGTGGTCTGTTCTTTGTAATTTCTTAATGTAAGGGAAGAAAAACAGTGAAGGAAATCCTATCTCTCAAAAATTATGAATAACTTGTCTCCTTGAAATCCAGTTATTTCTATAATGAATATAAGCAAGGGGAAAAAAAGGTGAAATGAAGGAGCTTCAAATAGCATCAAAGAATCTTGATGTGATCATTCATTCACATACAGATTTTAGTAAACTTGAATGAGACAGTTGAAGAGTAAAAATGAAATCTGTGCTCTAAATAATTCATGTGGATGAAGACAACCCAATACTTACATTAGAGTCAACCATAAGGCAAACCATAAGGAATGTCTAAAGTTTTAACATCTTTTACTTTACATCTGATATCTAAGATGTTATTTCTAGCAAATTCCTCAAGGATTTGTATAACAGCTATGCCTTATCAACTGAAGAGCAAAATGAACAATGATACGCCAGCTGACAACTTCCACACAGCATGCTAAATGAATCCTTCTTAAATTGACATAACCTTAAACTCAGCTATGAGGGTTGGCTCTTGGAAAATGGGAAGAAAAAAAAGAAGTTGAGGAAGTACAGTTTATCGTTAATCTAGTTCAGAAGCACTGATTATGGATGAGGAAGCAGAGAGACAACTGAGATCATCCACACAACATAGGTAGTACCAAAGAGGAAATAGGAACCCAGAATATCTGGTATCTTTTCTTTGGTACCAACTTTATTTTCCAAAGATGACATGCTTTCTAATATCAAACTCTACAAAATATAAGCCAAGTGATCAAAATAATCAGAGGGTTGGAAAGTACCTAGGAGTCAACAAGTTCAATTCTTCAACCCTACTCATAGAAAGAGGGCCTTGTGAACTAGCATTCAGCACCTATCCTGTACCTGTATATATTGCCCTTATAACAATTTCTCCATGTATTGCCCTATCACAGAGTGGAAGAACAGATCCAAAAAAACAGGCCAAGGGAAGAGGAAAATAATATTCTTCACTGAACAGATCATAACTGAATTTATCTGTGTCCATTGGAGGAATGATGAGAGCAATGCTAAAACTAAAGAATGGGGGGCTATAATAAGATATGATAAGAAGTTTAGACGGGTACAGAAGAACTTTGGAGCTCAAGTTTAATGAATCTACCTGGTATATAGTCAGATATTTAGTCTTGATTTTTGCAATAATATATTCAATCATCAAAGTGTTAGATCTGATAAGTGGCTAAAATAACAGGATAGAGATTCACATAAAAATCAATCAGTACAACAAACAGATATGTCACAAATACCTAATCTGTTAGTATTAGATATTGTTGGTGATTGTATCAGAATGTAATAAATGCATTTGTAAAGATATATTCTTCATTAAATTAAGAAATTGATAACTTAAAAACTATTCGAACCAAGGTAAAGCCTACTTAAGGTAAGTATAAAAAATGTGTTGGGTATAGAAGGGAAAGAGCAGAGCAACAATAAGGAGAGAAGTCGAAGGCAGAAATCTAAATTAGTGGTACGTATAAACCACATAAAGCCATGAAGTAGTCTCCCTTTCTGCCTACATAAGCAAATCTTCCCCACTCTGTAGGAGATAGAAAATGGGGGCAGGAGGAGTGCTGATGAGAAGGAGAACAAGAGCCATACTACTCCATTCCGTCTACCTCCCCTTTGTATTTGACAACTGCTATTGAACCTAATCTGTCCAAGAAAAAACTGTCTTCAGAGGCAGAAAAGTATAGTTATTTAGCGTAAGTCCTTCTCTAGTGATTTACATTGCATAATTTCTTTAATAGTGTTGTTAAGAGGAAAAATCTTCACGAGACAGTCTAAATTTGTTAGCATTTGCAATCAGTTAAAATCTATTACATTTTTTTAGTGAAATTAAGTATCTGATTTTGATTTTCACAACAGGCAAAGTTTAATGAACTCAATGGTGTAAGCTGCCAATGAATATATTTCATAGCACTATCCTTATGGATCTCTTAAATCTAAATTTTCCATATACTGAATCTTAGAGCCATGGGCCAGTTTTTTTAGAAAAAGCCTTAAATGCAGGGATTCCATCTTTGTATTCTTTTTATGCTCAAAGCCTACCAAGATGACTGGTATATATTAGGTACTTAAAATATATGATGAATATATGTGTAAACCTGGGAAATAAACCTGTGATAAAATTTAAAATGGTTTTGGTTTTATTTTAAAGTGGTTTTCTTTGTATTATATTATGATTTAAAAGAATATACGTCCTTCTGTATCCTATATTTTGTATATTTTTTCCCTATTCATTTGCTGTGATATCCAAAATTGCTTTAAAAAGAGTAATAATTGGCTTTGTTATGAATTTTATGGTAGTTCCAAAATTCACTCTGGAGATTTAAAATCTGGACTTAATTGTAACTGTCCTGAATGATCTACTTGCCTTTATACATATTTGGATGAATTTGGTAAGTAATAATTTCCTTTCCTCAAGTTCTAATTCAAAAAAATAATCCGTGCCTTTCTTCCTGGAAATATATTATAATTTGTGTGCATTTGGTCTCATTCAGATTCCAGCCACAGTAAAACAGACATTCCAGGAGATGAGTTATAATTTGGATAACCAGAAGATTTAAATTCTATAGATTTCTTGCATCTATATATTTTGTGTCTAATATTTCCTTAAATCACTTGATGTGATTCTAATTTAGATTGTTGAGATCTCAAAAAGGGCTTTTATGTTTGCTTGTTTGTTTTCAACTGCAATATCCCTGTGTGTTCTAAGAAGTTTGACAAATGGTGGCAGGATGGTGAGCAAATACAGACTGAATACTGTCTTTAGAAACCCTCTGTGTGGATCTTTTACCACTATGGCAGCAAAAACATTCAAATATTGTAGAAACAGTAAGGAAACCAAATGAAATGTTTAATAATTGCTATGTCATCTGAGCAGAGGTATATGTTTGGAATGAGTATGCTTTCTGTCTTGCTCTGGTCTGGCTGCCATACATAACAAAATACCATAGCCTGGGTGGTGTAAACAACAGAAATTTATTTTCTCACAGTTCTAGAGGCTACAAAGCCCAAGATCAGGGTAGCGGGATGGTCAGTTTCTGACGAGGGTTCACTTCTGGCTTGCAGATAGCCAGCTTCTCTCTGTGTCCTCACATGGCCGCTAGAGAGAGATCTCTGTCTCTTCCTCTTCTTATAAGGCCACTAATATCTGATTACGACCCCACCTTTATGATCTCATTTAACCTTAATTATCACCTAAAAGCTTTACCTCAAAATACAGTCACATTGGGAGTTAGAGCTTCAACATGTGAATTTTAGGGGGAGGACAGAATTCATTCCATAGCTCTTTCCCTCTGACTAATTTCACTTGGGAAGATCTTGAGGGAAAAGTGAATGAATACAGACCAAGAAAGAGGATAAAGTCAGAATCCATTT
Organism: Indri indri; assembly: GCA_004363605.1. Lineage (NCBI taxonomy): Eukaryota > Metazoa > Chordata > Mammalia > Primates > Indriidae > Indri > Indri indri. The sequence continues at coordinate 27,453 of RJWJ010012652.1, read as the reverse complement.
TAGAATAAGTAAGACTTCTTAAACAGACATTTTGCTGTAGTTTGAGCCATTGTTTTTATACTAATGCAGATCTGACAATGACAGATTCTGAGAAAATGTGACCTAGTTGATGTATTTTGTTCCATAAAAAATTGGTCAAATAAATCAACAGGTATGTTCCCCAATTTTAAGCTAGTTTTATTTTAGTCTTCAAATCATCCCTTCTGGGAGATTCTGAGCATCTGAAAATTTCCATCATATTTTTCTCATTTTAATTTCCTCATCCTACATCTGAGTGAACTCAAATCCCTTCCTTCGACCTGCTGATTGTTCCCATTAATGCCGCTGCACTGTAGCACTAATACAATGCTCACTTCAGTGAGAAGCTTTTTGCATATCATGTTTTCATTTCCTGTTCTATTTGCTATAAACACAGTTATTTTCATTCTGTTGCTTTCAGTCACATATGGCATTTTGAAACTGTTAAATAAAGAGATTATCAATATAAGATCTATCTCAGCTGTAAAACCTACATTTATGGAGAAATATGATCTATTCAATTTCATTTCTGAAAGCCCAGCATCCTAGCAATGGTCATAAATTCACATGATTACCCTAAGCATTAGATTTTGCATTTGGAACACTATTTAACTAAAAAAGAAATCAAACATTCATGCAAGCAAGAAAGCAGCTCCCTATTAATGACATGTGCAAAGAAACTGCAAAATATAAATGATTCTGACTAAGATCATCAATAATACTTGACACTCAAACAAAATGACTTCATAGTATCTCTTTTTGGGACAGAGAGCAAGAGAAGAATATTAATATTTTGCCAAATTCAACATTTTTCTAAAAATCACTTTCTCCTTTATGAATTTGCCAGGAAAACTGAGAAAAATATTAAAAATAGATATACACTATTATCACTAAAAATACAAAATACACATTGACTAACATTGAAGACTTTCTGACAGAACTTCAATAAGATCAATCATTTTAAACATAATATTATTATAATCAAGTATGATTTAGATCCTAAGCAATTATGTACTTAAAACAATTGTTTAAATAAAACTTTAAAAATAAAAACACAGAAAATAAATTCATTTAAAACATTCCTTCAGTGAAAAGCACTGATGCTTGCATAGCTGAAAAATCCATAAAAGACATTAATATGACATTTACTTTTTGTTACTATCTGGGAAAAATTTTGAGAATTATTTTTAAATGAACAACTGATGTATTTCCTTCATGTTTGTTCCTTCCATTCTTCTCTTACCAATAGACCAACTTACCACGAAGGGAAAAGTACGGCATCAAGAGAGTAGCTTTCCTGGAACTTTGGCTAACTTCTCCATGGTTATTCTGATAGCATATTTCTTAGGAATGTTTGGGGACTAAGACATATAGATGTTATAATTGAAAACCAAACAGGGGCTAATGTCCACCACAGGGGAGATAATTAGAAAAATCATGTATTGGGCTACTGTTGTGAATGATAGTCAAGTACAGTTCTATCATTTGATTGCAAGCTTCATTCAAAATAGCCCACGTGTTCGGGGCATGAAGTGATTAAGGAGTAAACACACTGAGCTCAGGAGTAGAGGGATGCCAGAGATGGGAAGCATTGTAGGGAGTTGCTTATTAGTATAGCGCAGGGAGTGCCATGGTGCTGAACAAGAAAAGAAAAGTGAGTAAATAGGAGAACATGACTCAGAGAAACTGAGTGGACACCATGATGTCACATAGTCATTCCTGGCATGAAGCAATAAAATAGGCAACCAGTGTTTTATAAATCATTATCTTACCATTGGAAGTGATTGATAGGATTGATTGTTAAAGACTGAACTTTTAGATAAGCATAAGCCTATGGTTATCCTAACTACTAACAGTGTACATTTTCAAATGCATGCCTACTCCACTAATAAATGAGATTCTCCTTGATTGAACTCTCCCCATTGTTAAAATATTTCCTAGTAAATTCTAAAATACCAGGCTTAAGAACTCTTGGCACAGTAAGTATAAACACCTTCAAGTAACCAGCAACATATTCTTCATAGTAAGAATAGATATTTGAAATAGACATCTCTGAATAAAGGCAGTTTGGGACACATAAAATAAAGTCCAGAGCAGATCAGACAAAAATAAAGCATTTTGTTGGCTATGCACTTAAATGAGTCAGATTTTGATATTACAATGCTCTATATATTCTTTATAGCACATTTAAATATTGACAAACTTTCTGGCTCATTCATCTGAATGGAAGGAACCTCTTGAGGATTCTGTTTCTGTTTGCATCTAATGGAGAGTCTCTATAATTTATTTAAGAACTTACATGGGGTTATATTGTCCAAGGAATCCCTCTAGTATGAGTTTGAGAGCAAAATAAAAGACTAGAAAAATCTTTGGCAAAATATTACCTAGTATATGAGAAGGATCGCTTTAAAAATTGTTCCATCATATTTTAAATCTTTGGCTAATATCCTGAATGCTTTACCTAAATACCAGTAGGGTAACGTATGCTTGTTTCTTCATTTTCTCCATTTCATCTCTATACAGGATGTTCTTTTTGTGTTAGTGAACTGTAATCCACTGTACACTTCTTAAGTGATGAGTGCTTTTGGTTCTGAAGGTTTTACAACATAATAAAAAGTAAGAAACTGTTGTGGCTCTGAATACACTACCCCAAAACGAAGGCTTAAGAAACAGCCTCAGAAGCAAAAGTTTATCTCTGACCTTCTCCTGGCCTTCTATCTCTCAGCTCCATTCTTCCCTGAGGCTAGCCATAGAAAATAGAATCCCTCTTCCCCAAGGCAGTCATAGAAACCAGAATCCCTTTTTCCAAAGGCCAGCCATAAAACTTAAAATTTTTCTGTATAAAAACTAGCCACGAAGAAATTATCAGACCTACTTTGTTTGACTGTAAGGTGTAAGACCACCGTTCCAGTGAGGGTCTTGTGCCACACCCAGAAGGAAAGAATGCACACTCAGAGAGACCAAGAAGAATCTAGACAGACAGGCCTTGCCAGATTTCTCCACTAAGTCTATTAGCATTAGATCCTACCCTTTTTGGCCAATCATATTTCAAGACGGCAGTCCATAGTTCATTGAATCTAAGCATAAAAATGGAAAATTTCCCCTGTATCTTAGGGTCTTTATTCTGAAGGCTCCCATATATTCATGTTAAATAAATTTGCATGCCTTTCCCCCAATTAAACAATCTGCCTCATTTCAGTGATTTTTCAGTGAACTTTTAGAGGGCTAAGGACCTTAGTCTTTACAAAACCTACATCAAATAATCTTTACACTCACAAATGTTCATTTTAAGAAACCTTGGGTCATTTCTTAATATGTGTTCAAAATCCATTACTAGTCAGTCATTAAATTAGGGGAGTATATGCACTCTTTAGTCACTAAGCAGGAAAGTTCACAGCAAAGGAGAATAGGTGCCCAGCAAACATATCAGCCCTGAGCTGAGAGAAGAAGATTCGGATGAGAGAAAACCAGCAAAAGGACTCTGGTAACATGAAAAAATAAATAAATAAATAAAACCAGAACAATTCGACACTCCCAAGGGATCACAACGGATCTACAGTAATGAACACCAACCAACAGGAAACTGTCAAAATGTTGGAAATGGAAATCAGAATATGGATGGCAAATAAGATGAATGGAACTTAAGGGAAAGTTGAAAACTAACAAAACGAAGCCAATAAAATGTTTCAGGAAATCAATGAAACAAATAAAAAATGATGCTTACAAGCTTGATAACATAAGAAAGGATATAATGGAATGTAAAGAAATTAAAGAGTCATTTAGGGAAATTCAAAATATAGCAGAAAGCTTCAACAATACGCTAAACCAAGTAGAAGAAAGAATCTCAGATATTAACAACCAGGCTCTTGAGCTAACCCAGGCATTCAAAGATGCAGAAAAGAGAATAAAGAAGACTGAACAATCACTTAGAGAAATATGGGACTATAGAAAGCAAACCAGTATGTGAATTATAGGTATCCCTGAAGGAGAAAAAGAAAGAGCAAAAAACATGGAAAATCCATTCAAGGGAATTATTGAGGAAAAATTCCCTGGATTAGCGGAGACTCAGACATCCAGATACAAGATGATCGTTGAACACCAGGAAGACTCGTAGCAAATAGGATATTTCCAAGCCACATGGAAATCAACCTGGCCAAGATCAAAACGTGGGAGAAAATTCTACAAGCAGCAAGATGAAAGCAACAACTAACCTCCAAAGAAAACCCATCAGGCTAACAGCAGACTTATTAGGGGAGACCTTATAAGGCCAAAGGGATTAGGGCTCCATTATCAGTCTACCTAAACAGAACAAGTGCCAGTCAAGAATCTTGTATACTGCAAAACTCAGTTTCATAAATGACAGAGAAATAAAGACTTTTCCAGGCAAGCAAACACTGACAAATATTGTAAAACTAGACCCGCCTTACAGGAAATACTCAGAACTACATAATACACGGACCAGCACAGTAGATACCCATTAGTATAAAAATCACCCAAAGCTAATGCTCACAGCTTATACAAAACAATAGCTCAAGAGGGTCAAACAAAACAATAAAGTAGTACCCCAAAAAATGAACAGAACAACAACCCACATATCAATGCTAACACACAACATAAATGATCCAAATATCCCATTCAAAAGACATAGACTGGCTGAATGGATGAAAAAATGAAACCCAAGTGTCTGCTATCTCTGGGAAACACATCTAACATACAAGGTCTCACACAAACTCAGGGTGAAAGGATGGGAAAAAATATTCCACACAAACAGAAACCAAAAGACAGCAGACATAGCCATTCTTATGTCAGATAAATTATGCTTTAAATCCAAAATGGTAAAGAAAGACAAAGATGGTCACTATATATGGTAAAGGGAAAAATTCAACAATAAAACACAACAATTCTAAATATATATGCACCTAATGCAGGAGCTCCCAGATTCATAAAGCAAATCCTGCTAGATCTAAGCAAAGAGATAAACAGTAGCATCAAAATTGCTGGGGACTTTAACACCACTGACAGAGCCGGACAGATCATTGAAGTAGAAAGTAAATAAAGAAACACTTCGAGGGGGCCAGTGGTGCAATGGATAATGTGTCTGCAGATCAGAAAAAACACTGACCTTACTCCAGAACAAACAGACCTAATGGATATTTACAGAACATTCTGCCCCAAAACTACTGAATATACATTTTTCTCAGCAGCACATGTGACATTCTCCAAGATTGATTATGCCTTGTCCACAAAACATGTATCAACAAACAAACAAACAAAAAAAATCAAAATCATACCATGTATCTTCTCCAACAACAATGGAATAAAACTAGGAATCAATTCCAAGAGAAGCACTCAAATCTACACAAAGGCATGGAAATTAAACAACCTGATGCTGAATGATTCTTAGCTCAATGATGAAATTAAGATGAGAATAAAATATTCCTTGAACTGAATGACTAAGGGGACAAAACCTATTGAAATCTATGGAATACAGAGAAAGCAGTCCTAAGGGAAATATTTATAGCTTAAATGCCTACCTCAAAAAACAAAGATCACAAATTGTAGCCTAATGTCACATGTCAAAGAAGTAGAAAAGTAAGAGGAAAACAAACCCAAAGTAAGCAGAAGAAAAGAAATAACAAAGCTCAGAACAAAACTAAACAAAATGGGAACTAAAAAAAAAAAAAATTCAATACAAAGGATTAACTAAGTAAAAAGTTGATTCTTTGAAAAGATAAACCAATTGATAGACCTCTTGCTAGAGAAACCAGAAATAGAAGAGAAAGTACCCAAATAACTCAATCAAAAAGAAAGAAGTATATATTACAACTGATACAATAGACATGGAAAATATTATCCGTGAATTCTATGAAAATTTCTACATACATAAACTAGAAAACATAGAGGAAACAGACAAATTCCTGAAAACACGTAACATCCCCAGACTCAGTCAGGAAAAAATAGAAATCCTAAATACACCAATGATAAGCAGCTGGATTAAAGTACTAATGAAAAGTATCCCAAAGGAAAAACAAAAAAAGAAGCCCGAAGTAGACGGATTCATGTCTGAATTCTACCAGACCTACAAAGAAGACTGATACCTATCTTACAAAAATTATTCAGTAACGTTGAGAAGGAGAGAATCCTAACTCATTCTATGAAAGCAGTATTACCTTGATACCAAGGCCAGGAAAGTACACAACAACAACAACAAAACTGCAGGTCAATATACCTTCTGAACGTACATGTAAAAATCCTCAACAAAATACTAGCAAACTGAATTCAGCAGCACATCGAAACAATAATTCACCTTGACTCAGTGGGTTTCATCTCAGGGATGAAAGGACGGTCCAATACGCCTGTATCAATAAATGTGATTCACCACATAAAGTGAAGGAAAAACAAAGATCACATGATTATTTCAATAAATGCAGAAAAAGCATCCAACAAAATCCAGTACCCTTTCATGATAAAACCCTCACCAAACTAGGTACAGAAGAAACATATCCCAAAATTATAAAAGTCATATATGCAAACCCACAGTCAATATCATATTTAAGGGGAAAATGTTGAAAGCATTCCCCCGTCCTCAAGAACTGAGACAAGACAAGGATCTCGCTGTCACCATTTCTATTCAATGTAGTACTGGACATCATAGCCAGAGCAATCAGGCAAGAGAAAGAAATAAAGAGTATCCAAAGTGGGAAAGAGGAGGTCAAACTATCACTTTTCACTGATGACATACATAATCTTATAACTAGAAAATCCCAAAGTTTCCACCAAAAGAATACTAGAATTGATAAATAAATTCAGCAAGGTCTCAGGTTACAAAATCAATGCACACAAATCAGTATTTCTATATACTAACAACAGTGAAGCTAAGAGCCAAATCAAAGGCTCAAATATTCACAACATCTACAAAGAAAATAAAATACTTAGGTATGTAATTAACCAAGGAGGTGAAAGATCTCTACAAGGAGAATTATGAAACACTGATGAAAGAAATCACAATTGACACAAACGAATGAAAACACATCTTGTGTTCATGGATCAGTAGAATCAACAATGTTAAAATGTCCATACTGCCCAGAGTTTTTTACCAATTTAATGCAATCCCCATCAAAATACCAATATCATATTTCACAGATCTAGAAAAAAAACTATGCACCATTTGGAACCAAAAAAAGAGCCTGAATAGCCAAAGCAACTTTAAGCAAAAATAAAAAATCCAGAGACATCACATTACCAGACTTGACCTATACTAAAAGATTATAGTAACCAAAACAGCATCATGCTGGCACAAAAATGGAGAGACAGACCAACGAAACAGAACAGGGAACCATCTACCTACCATCTATCTACCATCTATGTACATCCAACTGATTTTCAACAAAACAGACAACACACATGGGCAAAGAAGTCCTATTCAATAAATGGTGCTGGGAAAATTTGACAACCACATGCATAAGAATGAAACAGGAGCCCAATCTCTCACCACTTACAAAAATTAATTCAAGATGAATATAGACTTAAAAGCAAGGCATAAAACCATAAAAATTCTAGAAAAAAATGTAGGAAAACTCTTCTAGACATTGGCCTAAGCAAAGAATTTATGACTAAGACCCCAGTGACAATCACAGCAACAACAAAAATAAATAAATGGGACTGGATTAAATTAAAAGGCTTCTGCACAGCCAAGGAAATAATCAACAGAGCAAATACACAACCTACAGAGTGTGAGAAAATATTTGAAAAACATAGATAGGCCTGGCACGGTGGCTCACACCTGTAATCCTGGCATTCTGGGAGGCCTAGGCAGGAGGATTGTTTGAGCTCAGGAGTTCGAGACCAGCCTGAGCAAGAGCAAGACCCCGTCTCTACTAAAAATAGAAAGAAATTTGCTGGACAAGTAAAAATACATAGAAAAAAATTAGCCAGCATGGTAGTGCATGCCTGTAGTCCCAGCTACTCAGGAGGCTGAGGGAGAAGGATTGCTTGAGCCCAGGAGTTTGAGGTTGCTGTGAGCTAGACTGATGCCATGGTGCTCTAGCCCAGGAAAGAGAGTGAGACTGTGTCTCAAAAAAAAAAAAAAAATTGAAAATTATACATCTGATAAAGAGCTAATAACCAGAATCTACAAAGAACTCAAACAAATCAGCAAGAAAAACAAACAACCCCATAAAAAAAAGTGGACAAAAGCCATGAATGGAAGTTTCTCAAAAAAACATAGACAAATGCCAAAAAACACACAAGAAAAATGCTAAATGTCACTAATCATCAGGGAAATGCAAATTAAAACCACAATGAGATATCATCTTACCTCTGTCAGAATGGCTATTATTAAAAAGTCAAAAAAACAATAGGTACCGGCCTGGATGCAGAGAGAAAGGAATGCTTATACACTGTTGGTGGGACTGCAAAGCAGTACAACCTCTATGGAAAATAATATGGAGATTCCTCAAAGAACTAAATATAGACTTACCATTTGACCCAGCAATCGCACTACTGGGTATCTACCCAAAGGAAAAGAAGTCATTTTATCAAAAAGAGCCCTACACTCGAATGCTTATTACAGTACAATTCACAATCCCAAAGATGTGAAATCAACCTAAGTGCCCATCAATTCATGAGTGGATTAACAAAATGTGGTATATGTATACCTTGGACTACTACTCATCCATTAAAAAAGGATCAATTAATGCCTTTTGCAACAGTTTGGATGGACCTGGAGACTATTATGAAGTGAGACTTCATGTGGGACTAAGTGAAGTGTCTCAGGAATGGATAACAAACACCATATGTGCTCGCTAATATTTTGGAACTAATTGATGGGCACACAAGGGCACAGAGAGAAGTACAAGCCATTGGAAATCAAGAAGGGGGAGGGAGGGGCAGAGGAGGGGTAAAAACCTACCTATCGGGTATAATGAACACTATTCGGGTAATGGACAGACTAATATCCCTGACTTAAGCATCATAAAATCTATCCATGTAACAATAACACCCTTAACCTTTTGAAATTTTAAAAAAGGCATGCAAGTTTATTAACACGCATGTGGACCCGGAGTCATACAAAATATGAAAAATCAAAGAAATGCAAGATAGTTAATGTTTTAATACCATCTTGAGGTTATAAAAAGTATAGACACTCAGAGAGTGGCAAAAGAGGTTATGGTGATAAAACAGATTGTGGGAGGGAACGAAGAGAAAAAGGCTAGAGGAAAAAGTAGCTACTAATAAATGTTTGTGTCAGACCTTTCAAGGTGTCAGAATTTCAGTTAATTTTATTGATCCAGACAAGAGGGTCTTCAGAGAAAGCCTGTTTCATCTGTTGTTTATGTCACTTTATTCCCTCTACAGATGCAAATCTCCCACAAAAAACAGATTTTCTGGGCTACTTCTGTCTGCAGGGCCTCTAAACCGTCATCTCAAAAATAGATCAAAGAAGTATATTTTAGGGTGAAATATTTTTAGTTTTCTTCAATACATTTTTGGTTGCAAATATGTGTTGTAATTGAAGGATGGCTTACAAAATAATAGGTATGTCCATGGCTAAGAAAGAGATTTAGAATGTTCCCATCAATAATCAAAGATAAATGAATCCAACTTCAGGCCGTGATGAGCAGGCCCAATTATTGATGCCTAACAGACATAGTCTTCCGAAATGATAACTCTTTGCTTTAATGCCACAAATTCCAAGCACCACGCTAAGATTGGAAGTAAAATACAGAATTAACGTTCATATTAAACTACTGTGTCCAAAAATCTTTATGGAATTATATCTGTGAAAATAAATATATCTTTGAAAACCAGAAACTTACATAAATGATGAGTAAATACAAAAGGTTATTAGACTAAGTTTCTCCCAAAAAATGTCCCAATATTTGCATCAAATTAGTTACTGAATTTTCACTACAACTGTGGCTCCTTATATAAGTCAAGGTTCTCCAGGAAACAGAACAAACAGGATGTGTGTGTGTGTGAGTGTGTGTGTGTGTGTGTGTGAGTGTGTGTATGTGTGTGTGTGTGTGTCTGTGTGTATATATATATATACATATATATATATAAGAATATTTAATTTAAAGCATTGACTAAAACAATTATGTGGGCTAGCAAGTTTGAAATTTGAAGGAAAGTCTAGCAGGCTAGAAATTCCGGCAGGAGTTGATGTTGCAAGTCTTGAGTCCATTGATAATCTGGAGGCAGAATTCCTTCCTCTTCAGGAGACCTAAGTCTTTTCTCTTAAGGCCTTTAACTGATTGAGTAAAGCACACCCATTTTATGGAGGGTCATCTACTTTATTCAAAGGCTACTGATTTAACTGTTAATTGATATATAAAAAATACCTTCACAGCAACATCTATAGATTGGTGTTCTACCAAACAACTGGGTGCCATGGCCTATCCAAGTCAATACATAAAATTAGCTATTACACTACCTAAGTCAATGTCTTTCTTCTTCTCTTCCTAGAAATCACAGCAAAGTAACAAGGGAAAGGAAAAACACCCTATAATCTCAATTTTTAGGGAAACTGGCAGATAGACTTAATAAGTTGCCTTCATCATACATGTGATGCCCATGTGAGGGCTGCCCAAAGGAGCTGAGATGGACAGAAGCCATGCAAGTAGAAATCAAGATAAGAAAGTATAGCATCCAAATAGCTTAGCAAGAGCTATTCTCAACAGCTTCAACAAGATGAGGGCTCACTCAAAAATGTATACACTACATTCCTTCAACAGAAGGGAACACAATCTCTGGACCAGTCTTGATCAAGGAAAATAGAAGATACAGGATGTTGTACAACACAAAGACACACAAAGAAGCCATATTTTTAGGTAGTCCCTCTTTGTGGCAGAATGAGGACAAGTTTTATGTTGTGAAGTCTAGAATGCTACCTAGGTTCCTCTCACACCCCCATTCCATAGGAATCATCTAAAATAGCTAGTTTGGGAAAATTCAACTTATTCAGTGATATATAATAAAAAAGAATATTGTATAGCATCAATATACAAATACTATAAAAATGGAGTAAAGATCACCAAATTTACCAAAAGATGAAAAATGCTCAGATTCTCTCATACTCTACTCCATATACCTTAGGGCTCTCTCTCCATCTCACTCAAGCAATGCTGAACTTTTAAAAGGCCTGCAGGCCCTACATGATCTCACTTCCCATTATTTTTTTCTCCCAAACTTCTCTTTGTCCTGTCCTCCTTTCTTTTCCAAGAGCATTCCAAACATAGCTACCCCTCAAAGTCTTTTTCCTTGCTCTTTCTTCTGTATCAAATTTTCTTCCCCAGATATCAACAGGGCTCACTCCTTCAGCACCTTCAAGTTTAGTTAGATGTCACCTCCTAAGAGTGATTATCACAGGTCATGCTGTTGAAAATTGTGATAAACATGCCAACATTTCTTCTTTCTCTTCTCTTCATTGTATTCCCCTATACAGCACTGTTTACAATCTGACATATTACATTTTGGCACAAACTTCTTATTTTATTCTGTTATATTCACTGTTATATTCTCAGTGCCTGCTGCAGTGTAGGCATTCAAAATACATTTGTTAGATGAACAAATGGTTGAATGAATGAATTTACTCTCTTCAGAAAATGTTTTCACAGAACAGATAAAGTATCATGGCCAAGCATATCATTAAACATTAAGAAAACTGAATTAAATCTCATGTCTCTGAAGGACATTCAACAAGGACAAGTGTAAAGACACAGGAAAGATAGGGAGATGAGAGAGAAAAATGCAATAAGAGTTGATAGAAGACATCAAAAAGTAAGAAGAAAATAAACATCACAGACAGAAAGATGAAATTCAAAGAAGCAGAAAGGAAAAGAGACACCTCAGAAAATCTAATAAGGAATATATGAGAAAGAATGGTAAAGCAAGCTAAAAGTCATGGAAATGAACTGTTTATACAGGTTAAAATAAAAAAGTTATATATCCATACATTGAAATACCACTCAACAATAAAATGAAAAATCTATACATACAATACAGATGGAGGAAGCCAGATATAAAGTTTACATACTGTATGATTTTATTTACATAAAATTATATAATAGAAAAGATAAAACTATAGTAACAAATAGATCAGAGGATGCTTAAATGCAGGGGTAGGAGGAGGAACTGATGGCAAAGCAGCATAAGGCAAGTTTGGGGAGCGGGGTCATGATTCGTTTTAGAATTTTCCTGTAATGGTTGTGGCACAACTGTGTTCATGTACCAAAACTCACAGAACTGTGTACCTACCTTAAAAAATATATATCCATAATGCTAACTTTTTTAAAAAATTTAAAGATTAGAGAGAAAATGATAGATTTAGAGGACAGGCAAAGGGTATATAACATATACGTAATTGAAATTCTCGAAGAAGAAAACAAGTAGCATTTAAAGCTATAGTTCTAAAACACTTTTTCTAAAGGGAAATTTATTTTTGTTCACTCATTAATGTACTAAATGAGCACCATCATTTACTATATACTAAGCACAGTAGTGAGCACTTTGAAGATATTCACTCAATCTCATACCAACCCTTTAAGGCAAATCCAATTATTTTATACAGGTAAAGAGACTGAAATTCAGAGAAGTTAAGTATTTTTACCAAGTCTCAAGTAGTAGTAAATGGTAATGCCACATAATGGTATTTACATATTAAAAGGATACATTATATGTCAGAGTAAACCGAACACCATACTCCATGGCCAGACATATGTTAGCAAAGTCAGTGGAGTTTTAACATAAAACAGAGAAAAAAGAACACATATTTATAAGGAGAAACAATAAGACTGACTTGTATATCTACCAAGCAATATTTAATGCCAGAAGATGGTGGAGCAACACATAGTTAATGAAAAGATAATAAATAATATAATTTAAAAATGGCCATCTATAAATTTTATAGTAAGTGCAGGTATATGAAGCCTTGAGACATAAATCTTCAAATATGCTCAAATTCAAAATATACTGTTCACATAAGCTTCTCCTAAAGCTGCAAAATCAAGTCAACAAAATGATGGGGAAATTTAAATGAAAATATTGGTTGGTAGAGGCAATATTCTGTAATAACAAAGCAATAAAATTAGAAAATAACAAAATAAGTAAATACGAGTGTGTATAAATCTAGATATAGAAAAATCATCTCAAACAATATTTGGTTAAACACTAATCGAATCATAAAACTTCAAGAAAACAAAGGTAAAATAAAATACTCCATATTTGAACATGTAAGCTAAAGACAAATACTGTTCAGAACAAATGCATAGCCCAAAATAGTTTTACAACTCAAAAGGAAAGAGTGGATTAATTAACTGATTCAAACGGAAGTGTAGAAACTAAAAGGAAAGCAAACACAACAAAAGAATTAATAAAAAGAAAAGTATAATTTAATAATATGAAAATAGCAAAAAATAATGATCCATAAATCCCCAAACTGGTTTTCTTAGAAAGAGTAAACAATAAAACACAAACCAGTAGTTAAGGTAGTAAAAAACAGAAAAAGTATACAATAGAGGTGATAACATAGGAAAAGTCACAGAAATACAAAATGACTAATAAGTGCTATATTCCTATGAAAATAAATTTGAAAACTGGACAACAAAACTTTTTCCAGGAAAAATAATTTTCCAAAATTAGTGCTGAAAACCGGACAATTAGAAAAGCTTAATTTTTATAACAGACAGAAGAGAAAAATAGTCAAAGATCAATCCTCCTGAATAGCACTAGAACAAAAGGGTTCCATGGAAGAATTCCAAAAATATTTAACAGACTATTGAGACTAGACTGTCTTAGGCATAAAAAAGAAAGCAAGTTTATAAAATGAGTATGATATTGATACTGAAGCTTAGTTAAGATGATACTTAGAAAACAAATTATTGAACAATTTCATTTATAAATATTGATGCAAAAATCCTAAATAAAATATTGAAAAAGAAAATACAGCAAAACTAAAGGTAATGTTATCATGGTAACTTTTACTACAAGTATGTATAATTCAACATTAGGAAATCTATTAACACAAGTAATGTAAATCACCATCACTGATGGCTAAAAGCATGAGAAAAAAAAATTAGCAACCACCCTGATACATATTTAGTGGAATAAAATGAACCCTGATTCCTTTAAATTTCAGAATATTACAGAGGTATAAAATTTTTAGTTACATAATTTGCTTTTATACAGTTTGAGTCAAAGTTATAAGTGTGCCCTTTACCTAGATATTGCGCATTGTACTTGTTAAGGGTGAATTTAGCATCCTGTCCTCCCCACTGCCACCTACTTGATTTCCATTGAGTTTTACTTCCATATGTGAATATAAATGTTGATTGATTAGTTCCAATTTAGTATTGAGTACGTGTGGTATTTGTTTTTCCATTCTTGCAAAACTTCACTTAGAAGAATTGTCTCTAGTTCCATCCAGGTTGTTACAAAAGATACCAGGTCAACATTTTTTATGGCTGAGTAGTACTCCATGGTAGACATATACCACACTTTATTAATGCATGCAAGAATTGATGGGACATGGGTTGTTTCCACATCTTTGTGATTGTAAATTGTGCTGCTATGAACATTCAAGGACAAGTGTCTTTTTTATAAAATATATTTTTTTCCATTGGGTAAATACCTAGTAGTGGAATTTGTACTAGTTTGCAGTCCCACCAACAGTGTATAAGTGTTCCTTTCTCTCTACATCCATGCCAGAATCTATTGTTTTGGGACTTTTTAATAGAAGTCATTCTCACTGGAGATAAATGATATCTCATCATGGTTTTGCTTTGCATTTCCCTGATGATAGTGATGTTGAGCATTTTCTCATGTGTTTATGGGTCACTTTTTTCAATTCAGGATATTATGGGGTTACAAACACTTTGGTTACATGTAATCCGTTTGTCTCGCCCAAGCCAGGGCTACAAGCATGCCCTTCCCCCATACAGTGTGTTCCGCTTCTATTAGTTGTGGGTTTACCCTCCCCCATCCTCCCCACCTGACTAGCATTCAATGAGTATTACTACCATGTGAGCACCTTAGTGTTGATCACTTAGTACCAATTTGATGGCGAGTACATATGGTGCATGTTTTTCCCTCCTTGTGTTGTTACCTTTCTTCAAAGGATGGGCTTAAGCTCTATCCAGGATAATATAAGAGGTGCTAGTTCACCATTGTTTTTTGTAGTTGAATAGTATTCCATGGTATATATAGACCACATTTTACTAATCCACTCATGTATTGATGGGCATTTGGGTTGTTTCCACATCTTTGCAATTGTGAATTGTGCTACTATAAACATTTGAGTGCAGATGTCTTTTTTATAGAATGTCTTTTTTTCCTGTGGGTAGATGCCTAGTAATGAGATTGCTGGATCAAATGGTATTTCTATTTTTAGCTCTTTGAGGTATCTCCAAAGTACTTTCCACAGGGGTTGTACTAATTTGCAGTCCTACTAGCAGTGTAAGAATGTTCCAGTATTTCCACATCCATGCCAGCATTTGTTGTTTTGGGACTTTTTGATAAAGACCATTCTCACTGGAGTTAGGTGATATCTCATTATGGTTTTGGTTTGCATTTCCCTAATGATTGGAGATGTTGAGCACTTTTTTATATGTTTGCTGGCCATTATTCTGTCTTCTTTTGAAAAGTTTCTATTCATGTCCTTTACCTAATTATTGATGGGGTTGCTTGATTTTTTCTTGTTGATTTTCTTAAGTTCTATATAGATTCTTGTTATCAGCCCTTTATTGGATGTGTAAAAAGCAAATATTTTCTTCCATTCTGTAGGTTGTCTATTCACTCTAATGACAGTTTCCTTGGCTGTGCAAAAGCTTTTTAATTTGATCAGTATTGGCCATTAATTAGTCTACTTTCATTTGAAAAGTTTCTGTTTGTGTCTTTTGCCCAATTTTTAATGGGGTTGTTTAATTTTTTCTTGCTGATTTGCTTCAGTTCTTTGTAGATTCTGGTTATTAGCCTTTTATCAGATGTATACCATGCAAATATCTTCTCCTATTCTATAGGTTGTCTATTTGCTCTATTGATTATATTCCCTTGGCTGTGCAGAAACTTTTCATTTTGATCAGGTCCCATTTATTTATTTTTGTTGTTGTTGTGATTGCTTTTGGGGTCTTCTTCATAAATTCTTTGCCGAGGCTTATATCTAGAAAAGTTTTTCCAACATTTTCTTCTACAATTCTTATAATGTCATGCTTTAGGTTTAACTTTGTCATCCATCATGAATTAATCTTTATGAGTGGTGAGAGGCACAGATCCTGTTTCATTCTTGCACGTGTGGTTATCCAATTTTGCCAGCACCATTTATTGAATAGGGATTCTTTTCCCCAATATATGTTTTTGTCAGATGGCAATATGAGAGTGGTTTTATAACTAGGTTCTCTGTTCTGATCCATAGATCTATGTCTTTTTTTTGTTTGTTTTTTCTTTCTTTTTTTCTTTTTTTTTTCTTTGTTTTTTTTTTTTTGCCATACTGTTTTGGTTATTCTAACTTTGTACTATAGCTTGCAGTCTGGCAAAATGATGATTCCCATTTCGTTCTTATTATGTAAGGTTGCATTGACTCTTGGGCTCTTTTATGGTTCCATACAAAGCATACAACTGCATTTTCTAGATCTGTGAAAAAATGATGTTGGTATTTTAATGGAGATGGCATTGAATCTGTAAATCACTTTGGATAGTATAGACATTTTAACAATGTTGATTCTGCAGATGCATGAGCACGATATGTTTTCCCATCTGTTTATAGACTCTGTAATTTCTTTTCTCAATGTGTATGGTTCTCCCTATAGAGGTCTTTCACATCCTTAGTTAAATATATTCCTAGGTATTTTATTTTCTTTGGTGCTATTGTGAAAGGTATTGAGTCTTTGATTTGGTTCTCAGCTTAATTGTTGTTGGCATATAGGAATGCTACTGATTTGTGAACATTGATTTTGTAACCTGAAACTTTGTTGAATTTATTTATCAATTCCAGGACTCTGTTGGTTGAATCTTTGGGGTTTTCCAGATATAAGATCATATCGTCAGCAAAGAACAACAGTTTGGCCTCTTCTTTCCCCCATTTGGATACCCTTCATTTCCGTGTCTTATCTGATCGTTCTGGCTAGGACTTCCAGCACTATATTGGATAGAAGTGTTGATAGTAATCTTATTTGGTTCCAGTTTTAAGCTGGAATGCTTTCAATTTTTGCCTGTTCAGTATGATGTTGGCTGTGGGTTTGACATACATGGCTTTTATAATTTTGAGGTTTGTCCCATCTATACCTACTTTGTTAAGTGTTCTTTCATAAAAGGGTGTTGAATTTTGTCAAATGCTTTTTCTGCACCTATTGAATCATATGGTCTTTGTTTTCACCTCTATTTATGTGATGAGTCACATTTATAGATTTTTGTATGTTGAACTAACCATCATTCCATCTCTGGGATGAGGCCCACTTGGTTGTGGCGAATTTTTATTGATGTGCTGCTTAATTTGGTTTGCTAAGATTTTATTGAGAATTTTAGCATTTATATTCATAAGGAATATTGGTCTGTAGTTTTCTTTTTTTGTTGTGTCCTTTCCTGATATTGGATTCATAGAATGAGTTGGGAAGGATTCCTTTCTTCTCAATGTTATGAAATAATTTCTGCAGTATAGGTACCAGTTCCTCTTTGTAGGTTTGGTAAAATTTGGGTCTGAAACTATCTGGTCTAGGACATTTTTTTATTTGAAGATTTTTTATTGTTGCTTTAAATTCAGTACTTGATATTAGTCTGTTAAGGAGTTCTATTTCTCCCTGATTTACCTTAGGGAGGTTGTTTGTTTCCAAGAATTTGTCCATTTCATCCATGTTTTCAAATTTATCAGCATAGAGATTTTTATAGTATTCAGAGATGATGTTTTGTGTTTGTGTGATATCAGTTGTGATTTCTCCTTTTTAAAATATCTTATTGAGCTTATTCGAGTCCTTTCTTTTCTGTCTCTGGTTAATCTAGCAAGAGGCTTATCAATTTTGTTTATCTTTTCAAAGAACCAACTTTTTGTTTTATTAATCTTCTGTATAATTATTTTGTTCTGAATTTAATTCATTTATGCTCTGATCTTGGTTGTTTCTTTTCTTCTGCTGGGTTTGCTCTTACTTTTCCAATTCCTTGGGATGATTAATTAGGCTGTTGATTTGAGATCTTTCTGTCTTTTAATGTTGGCATTTAAGGCTACAAGTTTTCCTCTTGGGACTGCTTTTGCTGTATCTCACAGATTTTGATAATTTTTTCATTTAGTTTGGGAATCTTCTGATTTCCATTTTATCTCCTCATTGACCCAACTATCATTCAGCAGGTTATTTATTTTCCATGTCTTTGTGTACAGTTGAGTATTTCTGCTGGAATTGATTTCTAATTTTATTCCACTGTGGTCTGGGAAGATACATGGTATAATTTTTTTTAATTTGTTGAGGCATGTTTTGTGACCTAAGATGTGCAATCTTTGGGGTAAACTGTTCTATAAATGTCTGTTAAGCCCATTTGTTCTGGAGTTCTGTTTAAGTCCATTGTTTCTTTGCTTATTGTCTGGTTGAAGGATCTGTCCAGTTCTGTCAGCAGGGTGTTGAAGTCCCGGCTATTATGACACTGCTGTTTATCATTTTGGTTAAATTGAGCAGGATTTGTTTTATGAATCTGGGCATTCCTGTGTTAGGTGCACAAATATTTAAGATTCTTAAGTCTTCTTGTTGAATTGTTCCCTTCACCATTATATAGTGACCATCTTTGTCTTCTTTACTTTTGTCCATTTGAAATCTATGTTATCTGATGTGAGAATGGCTATACCAGTTTTCTTTTGGTTTGCATTTTCATGGAATATTTTTTCCATCCTTTCACCTTGAGTCTAAATGAGTCCGTGTGGCTTAGATGTCTTTCCTGGAGACAACAAATACTTGGCTTGTATTTTTTTTTTTTAATCTATTCAGCCAGCCTATGTCTCTTGAGTGGAGAGTACAAGCCATTCACATTTATTGAAAGAATTGCTATGTAGGGTGGATTTCGGTTCATCCTGTTGGGTAGACCATTATTGCTTTGTTTTACCTCTTGAGCCATTGTGGTATCTGGGCTCCGAACTTTAGCTTTTGGATGTTGATATACCAGTGGGTGTCTATTGTGCTGATCAGTGTATAATACAGATCGGAGTACTTCCTGCAGGGCAGGTCTGGTCTTTGCAAATTCCCTCACTGATTGCTGGTCCGAGAAAGTCTTCATTTCTCACTCATATAAGAAACTTAGTTTTGCAAGATATAAAATTCTAGGCTGGCTATTATTCTGTTTTAGAAGACTGAGGATGGATCCCTAGTCCCTTCTGGCTTGTAAGGTTTCAATTGAGAAGTCTACAGTTAATCTGACAGGTTGTCCTTTGTAAGTATCTGCTCTTTTCACCTTTCTGCTCGTAGGAGTACTTCTTTCATGCTTACTTTAGCCAGCCTAAAGACTATGTGTCATGGTGGCTGCCTCTTTGTAATGAATCTCCCAGGGGTCCTTTGTGCTTCTTGTACCTGGATATCCAGATTTCTAGCAAAGCCAGGGGAATTTTCTTCAATTATTCCCATAAATAAATTATCCAACCCTTATGTATTTTCTTCTTCACCTTCAGTGATGCTTTTGATTCTTATGTTTGGCCTCTTTACATAATCCCACATTTCTTGTAGGCTTTGTTCATTCCTCTTATTTTTCTGTTCTTTCTCTTCAACTGATTTGTTTAGCTCACAAGTGTTATCTTCAAGCTCTGAGATTCTTTCTTCTACCTATTCTTAAGGCTTTGCACTGTGTTTTGTATTTCCTTGAATGAAGTTTTCATTTCCAGAATTTCTGATTGTTTTTTCTCTAACACTTCAATTTCTTTCGTGTATTTTTTATTTATTTCCTGCATTGTTTTTGTGGCTTCTGTGTATGGGGTTTCTGTTTTCCCTTATATTTCATTGAGCTTCCTTACAATTCATATTTGAAATTCTTCATGTGTCATTTTAACCATTTTATTTAGGTTGGTATCCATTGATAAGGAGGTAGTGATTTCTTTTGGGAGTGTCCTTTTGCTTTGATTTTTCATGTTTCTGGAGTTCTTTTCCTAATTCCTTCTCTTCTCACCTCTTAATTAAGAGCTGGGGGTGCTAGGGCTTGCTTATGGCCCTACCTCTGGGTCCACAAAGATTGATCCCTGACTGTGCCAGGGAGAGGTTTGCTGGTCCTGAGTTGCCTTTGGAGTGTTTTAGCAGGTTTGATGAACTTCTCAGGTTACCTCTCACCCATTGTCTTCAAGACTTCCCAACAGAGTGTAGTGAGTTTTGTCCCCCAGCTTAATTGCCAAGCTGGTGTATTGTATTTCTGGGTACGAATGCACCACTCCCTAATTGCTTAAGTTGGAAGGCACGATTCTAGCTACGGGGTTGTTCCCCCTGTTATTGATTGTAGTTTCGTGGAGGAGCCAGCTGCTGAGGTAATCTTTTGTGCCTGTGGTAGTCTCTTGTCCCCCAGGTAGGGCACATGAATAACCCAAGCTTTAGGAAGGACCCTGTGTCTGCCAGGGGGCTGCTTGCTCCCTACTCCCCCTGAGATGGGGAGGAGCATGACAGATAGCGTCTGGAGTGCAGAGAGCCTTTTGCTTTGCTCTGCTTTGCTTTGCCTCAGCCGGGCTCAGAGGTTGCTTCTCTGGCCACTAGGGGGAGCCGCTGATATGGAGTTCAGGGCAACCTCTCCAAGCCCAGAGAGCTTCTCCCAAGGGGAGGGGCCTAATCACTGATTGCTAAGGCAGGGAGCCAAGCTTTTTCCATCTCTGTCCACTAGCTGGGTTTCTCTGTGGGGCAGGGCATGGTCCCTCCCTATTTACTCCCTGGAATTCCACCGCACTCCTCCCTCTGATCAGTCCATGTGTACTCCTTATCTGCCCAAGACTGGCTCTTGAGCCATCCCACAGTTTGTGTGTCTCACTCGTTGGTGGGCGTCTCTGTGTGACGCTGGTGGATAAGGGGATCTGCAACTGTGCACCCTTGTTCCACCTCTAGATCCCATGATGAGGGAGGTAGGCCTCTCTATCTGCAGAGGTCTCCACCAGGGGCACTCTCCTGCCAGTGGAGCAGTGGTGGCCCAGGAGTCTCTTGGCTCAAGCAGCCAGCCCCGGTGCAGTGAGTGGTGGGAGGGGCCGCTACTTTGGTTCAGCCCAGGTGCCTGAGACATTTGGTTGCCATGAGAACCAGGGGTAAAGCTAATTCAGTCTGACCACCAAAGCCTTCTCCAATATGGTGGTCCTCCAGCCGGGGTGGTGTATGGGGCATGCTCACAGACCCCTACTCCTCTGTGCCCTTCCACACCCTCCCATTGGATGTGGCCATGAGGGCTCTCTCACCATGGAGCCTGGAACCACAACCTCTCCCATGTGTCTCCCCACCCTGCTCTCACAACCAGGGGGCACAAGGTTTGGCCTGCCTGTGCAAGCCGCTAGTGGGTGATCCCGCCAAATGCCTGTGGGCAGGAAGATTGCAGACTGGGGCTGTTCCACGGGCTTGGCTGGGAACACACCCCTGTCGCTGAGAAGCAGGCCTCTCAACACAGAGCATTCTAGCGGCCACTATGGTGGGGGGGGGGACTGTGGTCTCCCTGCCTTGCTGCCTTGCCACTGGATCCTCCCCGCCTGTCTGAGCGACCAGTGGGTGATCAGTGCCACCATGGCAGCTCCACTCTCCGAGGCGCATTCGTCTGGGAACGTGTCCCGGTGGCTGACAGACAGGCTTCTAAGTCCATAGGACTTTCGTAGTTGCTATAGGGTGTGAGGGCAAGCTATTAGCCAGCTTGGGCCAAAATTATTTTCTAGGATTCCAGGAATGGAGGAGGTACAGAGGGGGAGGGGTCCACATGCAAGAATGCCAGTTCTCTGGTCCCTCGTGGCACTCCCCTGCTAGATGAGAGCCCTGTGTCCTGCTGCTGGTTGGAGGCACCCAGGTGGGGAAGGGGAGCACCCCCCTTACCGTTTCTCTGGGTTATGGTCATCCCTGGATTTGGTCCATGCTGCCAATCTCTCTTCTCTATCCTCCTCTCTCTCAGCTTGGCTGCTCTCCTCAATGGGGTCCCTGGATTCCTCTGCTGTCTCTCTCCATGGTCCATATCCGAGCAGTAATTGTTCTCTGCCCTCCTCAGTCCAACCCTCTACTCTTCTACTGGGACAGTCTGACAGGTTGTGTCTCTAGTCTCTAGTCGGCCATCTTGGTGGTCTTCCTTGAAATGTCATTTTTATAGGCGGAAAAAATGAAATACTAGCAATTTCTTATTGTTCAACCTAATAACATCAAATGAAATAGAAGTAAATGGATACATGACAAAAATATATATTCATATCAGCTCACGGGCCAATGCACTTTGAAAAAAATAAAAAATTGGAGGTATAACATTTTTGAATGAAGGTATAAAATTATCACTATTAGCTAAGATATGATTGCTTACCTATGAAACCCAAGAGAATTAACAGGAAATTATTAGAAAAACATAGTAAATTAAGGGGATCTTAAGTTATTGAAAAAATCAGGGCATAGAACAGCATGTATAGAATGCTACTTTTTTGTGAAAATAGAACGAAAAGACATATTTGCATTGTTCGTATATACATAAAGAAACTAATAATAATGATTATCTATGATGGAGAGGAGAGACCTGGATAGATGAGGAACAGGGGAAGAGAAAGAACGTTTACTCTGTAACTAACCTTTAAGACATTTTATAAGTTTTCAATCATATAAAAATATTAATTAAATTTTTAAAAATATGCTATAAATTTTAATGCTTAATATTGCGTATCTCTGAAACTTAGCTTCCTGTTAAATCTGTATAATAGAGTTGTCTTCAATCTACTTTTAAGTTTTCAGTCAACAGTTCCAATGCTGTTTATTTTTGCATTGTTTTCAATCTAGTTTAAATTGTAGCTATCTCGTATTATACAGCTGCCCAAATATTTTACATTTATCATGACATCACTTTGAGTTCCTATTGATTAGAAGGATTTTTCTAATGTTTTCAAACACTTAGTAAAAGAAAGAAAACTTTAATAAATCACATTATGTTTTAATGTTAAAAATACAATATTATTCCTTCAAGTCATCAAATATAGTCCTCCAACCCCTTCCCCCACCAAAAACCACACAAACAAAAGCACTTAATTTTGGAAATTTATTAAAACGTCTGTTCCACCCAAGCCCCTCTCCTGCCCATCCCTACTTCCTGCCCCCTCACCCACATGCCATCCCCCCTCTGCTGAAAGTGGAATCATGGGGTAGAGCCTGCCAAGTAGCTTATATTTAAATTTGATGCTTTCCCAGATGGGTGGACCATAATTGAAATGTCACCAAGCTATTCACAAAGATTTGTTGAAACTTATGTGTTTGATATATGAAGAATATTTTTAGTTTTGACACCCTGTTGGAGTTAGGACAAGATGTATCATCTGGATCAGCACTCACTGAATTGGAAGCATACATCACCGCCCAGTGGTGGCTCATCAATACATGCTGCCTGGGCATCATGAGAGGATCAAGCATCATGGCTTTACGCATTAGTGATACTTACAAAAGTAAATGTGCTTACTATTTTTATGACATTTAAAATTCATTTTAATTTTAGATTTAAAATATTAATGTTATCATTGAAGGATGGAGGGTGGAGGGAGAAGAATAGGCACAATAAATTTTGGCACACCGGAGTCATCTTCCTAAACCTAAAGACTGTCCTGTTATCTTCCAGCTCTATCAGTGACTTCCCATATCCAAATGAGAAAAAATACAAACTCTTTAATTTGGGATTTGGGAACATAGATGTATTATAGAGAGCACTGGAATTGGAGGCAAAAGGGGCTGTGTTCTAATCCTGATTTGGACACTTGGCACAGGGAAGCCTCGTTCGTCAAGGCATTTAAATTCTTTGAATCTCAATTCATTTTTATTTTCTGTAAAACCGTTGACAATGATACCTATTATTAAGGGGCATATATAAATTAGTTTGTATTTTGAAAATGGCAAAGAAATTATACAAATATCATACGTAAACATAATCACTCAAGACTTCCCAGGAATGAAGAAACTATTTTTGCAATCTCACCTCCTGTTACTCTTCTATTCACATTCTTCGCAGGAGTCTACTGGTCTATTCGTCTTTCTCTTTGTGTTAATACATCCCCTGGTTTCCTGTCAACCAAAGTATGCCTGCTGTGCCTTTATCTGGAGTAAATCTTTTCTTGTACTTAGCACCCTGCACAAGTTTCCGTTCCTCAAGAGTGTTTCCATAAACAACAAATCCTGAATTGTAGCAGTTGTGGGTTATCGTGGTATAAGTACACCTATCACAGTCAACCTCAAGCTACCAATGGTTTGACAACCAGCTTGAAAAGTTCAAGAATATATAATAATCTACTTTCCCCAGCCAGTGAGCAGCTCCAGCACACACTACCACCTGCTCTAGCTGTAGCACAGTGCCCTGCCTTAAATACTTATTACTAAAGGAAGGAAGGCATGAATGAACAACCATAGTGGTAGCCCTTAGGCTGTCTACAGCGACTGGTTCTTAAATATTTTGACTAAGTTCTTTTGAACTGAAAACTCATAAGCGAGACTATAAAAGCCATCAGATGTCCCTCAATGCCTGGCTGAATTTTGTCTTCTAGTATATGCGTGAAAGAAGGGGCTGTATATGGCTGCCATGATATAAGAGTATATTGCTATAGTCACGGGGTCAAATGTGGCTCCACCATCTAGCAGCAAAGTGAACTAGGATAAGTCACATTGGCTCCCGGACAATTTCCTCAACTCTGCAATGGATCTATAATATCACCAGATTTATAGATATATTCTGAGTATTAAATAAATGATGGTTTTTAACTATGTACAGATACATATTTTAATAAATGCAAAAATTATTTCCTCCACACTCTTATCTTATATGGCAACATGAGTTCTCTCTCCTCAATCTTTCTCCCATATCTGTTATGACATACCAGTAAGAATTGTGTTTGTTTATTTATAGGTCCATTTCCACCACTAGAGCATAAGCCCCCCTGAAGGTTAGTATTGTATATTATTCATTTTGTAGACCCTTTGTCTATGGCCTGGCACATAGCAAGAATTCATATAGTATTTGTTCCATAAGTATATGATGGACTTAAACTTTAAATAATTTTGTAGTCCAAACTCTCATTTAAGAAATCTTCTTGCTTTTAAACAAGTGGTGAAATATATTAAGCATATCAGAAAAGGGGTTTTTTAATGGTATACAGCAGGGTTCTTTTCAATATTTTCTGAGTAAAATTGTGGGTTTTCTCCCACCTTGAGGCATAAGTCAAGTTTAACCATCCAATGTCTGTCATATACATAGAAAAATACAGATGCTCCTCAACTTACAATGAGGTTATCTCCCAATGAACCCATTGTAAATTGAAAATATCATAAGTCAAAAATGCATTTAATATACCTAACCTACTGAACATTATAGCTTAGCCTAGCCTACCTTAAACATGTTCAGAACACTTACAGTATCCCACAATTGGGCAAAGTCACCTAACACAAAGCACATTTTATAATAAAATGTTGAATATCTCATATAAGAGTATCATATGCCATATCACTAGCTCAGGAAAGAATCGAAGTTCAAAACCTGAAGTATGGTTTCTACTGACTGCATATTGCTTTCATACCACCACAAAGTTGAAAAATCATTAAGTTGAACCATCATAAGTCAGGGAGTGTTTGTATTAGTAAGATTAAAAATTGTCACAAATACATTGAGATTCCTCCTATTGAGAGATGGGGTCTATGTCCTCTACCCTTGAATCTGAGCCACCTCTGTGAATGCTTGACCAAGAGAATGTGGCAGAAGTGATGTTGTGCTATTAATAGTTTCTAAGCCTTGGCATTAAGAGCCTCCAATTCCTGTGTCTTGTTCTTGAAACCTTGAGCCGACTGTAAAAGATCCATCTGATTACCTGTCTGGAGAGATCAGACAGAGAGTCCCTGAGATTCTACAGAGGAGGAGTAAGGGCCAGTTATGCCCAAACTCCCACTTGTCCCTCCAAAGCACTAGCTGTCTTTCTTGGCTCTCTAGACTAGAACAGCCATCAGCTGAATCCCACCAAGTGACCTGGGTCAATGCAATGTGGAGTGCATGCTTACCCAGAGGAGCACTGCCCAAATTCCTGAACCTCAACATTTTCAGGTATAGTAAGATGTTTGCCATTTTCAGACACAAAGTTTTGGGGTAGTTTGTTACACAGCAATATATGGCTGGAACAATAAATAAAGGAAAGTGGTTAACTAAGTTGAAGATGATGTATTTTTTAAACTTTTTAAAGCTTTAACTTTCCATCCTCAAAACAGCAAAAGAACCCTTTCCTAACAAAATGCTATGACACTAAGGTCAATGTTGATACCTTTATGAATGTCTTGTGGCTTTTCTACCTACACACGATTAGGCAACTATGTCAAATATCCATTAAATAGTGTATTTTCCTAATGCTACGAACTGTTTTAAAAATTAAGAAACGACTTCCTCGATGTTTGAATAGTTATTCATATCATCACAATATCAAAGATTCACAATGAGTATACTTTATTAGATGGCAACCACCTGAATAATAATGATAATATTTTTCAATTATTCTAGTCCCTTTTCATTTTTGAGCCTATAAATCCAATATTCCTGAGACTGAAAATTTGTCAGGCCTCTGGCGGCCTGACAAGTCCCTTTAATAACTTCTGTTTGCTAAGAACAGTGCTGTGACATGGGCCTGCATAGAGAGGGTCTGTTTGATATTAGCTTTCTGTCTCAGTCCAGTGGTGTGACCATGACTCTCAGCCACGTTGCTGTGGGCCTGCTGGCAAGAGAAAACCTGTTTAATTACCTGCCCCAGCTGTACTTACTAAGTGGAATGATTATTAAATCTGTCTCTCTATTTCACAGTTTCAGTATACAATTCAAATCTATGCCAAGACTAATGGAGGTCATAGAGTCTGTATGAGTAGGCCAGACGAAAATCATCATTGTGACAGGCGTCTTAAGAGCATCGTGGCCTAGGGCTCAGCCAACCTTCTGTCCTCCAGTACAAAAATGGAAGGTTCTCAGATGCTCTGCCAGCTTTGTAACAGAAGATAACCTCTCATCATTTACCCACGTTATTGCCCAGTTCATGGTCAAAGGAGAATAATAATACTTAGCCTTTCCCTCTGTTTACCTGCTGACAGATAATTTCGGTTGTTTATTCTGAAGGTCAAAGAAGAGATAAAATCATAAACTTATTGTGATGATTTATTTTATGTGTCAACTTCTCTGCGCCATGGGGTGTCCAGACATTTGGTTCAACATTATTCTGAGTATGACCGTGAGGGTGTTTTTCGATGAGATTAGCATTTGAATAGGTAGACAGAATTAGGC
>RJWJ010012651.1:0-41563 GCA_004363605.1 Indri indri | reverse complement strand
ATGAAAATTTTATTTACCATTATGATCTAATGTAATTTTTCCTATGTATTTATGTATATGTGTGTATTTACTTATTGTGAAACAGTTTCTATAGAAGCTGGTCAACTATGTTAAAACTTTCATATTCTCAGGTAGCCCACATTATAGAAAAGCCATCAATTATAATTTTTCTCCTAATAAATCTTAGAATTTAAAAAAAATCCATACGTGAGAATTTTTAACTGCATTTTTTGAAGTTGAAACTTCTGGAGTGTACAAACATACTTTTGTTTTATCAATTGTCTTCCGAAAGCCCTAATAGTATACAAAATGTAAATATGTACTCATGACAAAGGGTCTTTGTATCAAATAAAGTTATACTATAGGACTTCTACTATAGAATTTTTCTGAGCCTTTAAATTGATATTTATTATGCATATAAGAAAGGAGATAATATATATATTGTTTTCCATATTTGTTTCACCTTGTAGTCCCATTATCCACATGTATGCATGTGTGTGTGTGTGTGTGTGTGTGTGTGTGTATGTGTGTGGTGTACAGTTAGGCATCCATTAACATATTCCAAGACATCTTATAGAATACAACTTAGGAAAGTAAGAAAAAGTATCCATATAAATTTCTTTAGTTTACTTTCATACTTTTAGGGAAGCCTGAATTGATTCAATAATGATGAAACATGTAAAGTATACTTAATAAGGTACATTGGTACATGGACATTTTTATTTATTTGAATATTGCTGTAAACTATCATCCAGTAAAATAATTTATCGATGTTGAGTAATTTTTGTTTTTGCTGAACTTTTACAAGGCCTTAGTCTCATAAATTTAGAAAGCACTTGAACCATGCATACATGTTTGTACATTTTCCCAGCGTTTTAAGGAAATGTCTTCTCTTTAGTGTGCTGTTTACTAGATTATGCATTCATGTAATAAAGAATCTTGCCATCAGAAGGTCTGGATTGAAAACTTTCTCTACCATTATAAGCTCTGTGACCTTGATTGTACACCAAATAATATCTCTTGGTTTGTTTTTCTCTTTTGTAAAATTCGATTTACATTCACGTGTGAAGTCTGGTGAGGCTATTTTGAGTTTGCCAGTGTGCAGAAGCCTTAATAAGAATGATGGGGTGTTTCCAGAAAGTGACTGGCTAAGGGCAAACCGAGTTGAACTCCCCTCCATTAGAGTTTATGCAGGGGAAGCAGCAGTGAAAGCAAAGCCTTCTGGAATAGAGTCACACGGCAGATTTATGCCTAAAGGGAGAGTTTTCACTGTAAAAAAATAGGTTTTGTTATATGACGATTCCACCCTAAAATATAATGACATGAGATGGGCACTTGTTCTTTCATTTTTTTTTCCTTGGCTCATCGTCTTCACTCTTGTTTCTCCTTGTCAAGCCTCCCCAAGGTCTGACTGTGAACTCCTTCTCTCTCTCTTCCTGCCATAGGACTTCCTCACTCTATTACTGCTGTTTCACCAGTGTCTTAAGATATTATTATTGCCTATTAAAATATCTTTCTTTTACATGCAGCCTGTCCCAGGTGAGCTCATGTGACAGTCTTCAGAGGTAAATGTTAAGAAGACTGAGCCATAGTAGTAAAGACAAGAAGGCAACTGCCAAACTGTGACCAAAATTATATAATTATGTCCCGTGGGAGTTCTTGTCACATCCGTAGAGTCAGAATGGAACAGCTTTATCCAAGATACAGGGTAACATTGGACATTAACAGAAACAGTGAATCAGAAATCTCCTCTGGGGCTGGGATGTTAATTTGTGACTCCTCTAAGTACAGAAATAATGGAACACTTGTCTGCAGTGTGGAGGAGACAATGTTGAAGAAGAATGAGCATGTGAGGGCCTGGGAATAAACCTGAAGAAACTCCAACCTTCAGCATTAAGGGAGGGGCAAAAGAGCAGAACCTAATACAGTACTTGGAGTTAAGGAGAAAATCCAGAAACTGAGGGGCTAGCATTTCAAGAAAGAGGTGTTCACTAGCATCAAGGTAAGGACTGAGGACGGTCAATTACATTTAGTGACTTTGAATTCTTTGGAAGCCTTTGAAAGAGTTGCTGTGGTGGAAAGAAAAGAAAGGAAGCCATACGTGAGCAGTTTGAGGACTGTGGGAGGTGTGAAGAGATATAAACAAGTCTTCAAAACATTTTGGTTTTCAAAAGGCCAATCATGGTGCAGTAGCTGGCAGGGGATGAGGAACTAAGTAAGGCATTTTGTTTATTTTATATTTATGAGATTATGGGTTTACTATAAAGTATACAACTCATACGGACACCATGCACAGGACAAGGTTATGGGGGGAGCAGGGAGCTTTCATGGCCTCTCTGGGCATGACTTTCCCAGAACCTTGATGTGTTCACCAGTCTGGAAGCTCCTCATACTCCTTAAGTAAATTTTTTTTTTTAAGTTGTTATTATTTTCATGTAAAGACTGAGAAATTTTTTCCATCTGATGGTTTTTATTTTCTCCTTTAAAATAGAAATCAAGGTCACTTAATAAGAGTAAGCAAGATAAAGTTAGTCCACTGTTTGAAAAAATAGTAGGGAAGGTTTGAGATAATTGTGGAGAACGTAAGAATGAGTTGGACAATCAGAGAAACGTGTCAGTGCTGAGGGCCCATTTGAAGTTGTTTCTTCTCAATTAACAGTGAAATTAATATATTGTCTAATAAGACATTTTTCAGTGGTTTGAGGATAATCAGTGCAGGCTTAGAGAAGGGGTTTGGGCAGATTTGTTCAATTAAAAATTAAGGGGAAAGAGTTTAATTTTGTAGGCAATTACCGAAATAATGAACCCTAAAATCTAAGGAGGATAAGGACGAGGGGACCACCAAAACACTTGGTCCCTGTTTTGAGAAGAACAAAATATACACAAGAAAGTTGAAAAGGGAGTAGGTAGTGTTTACAGTGAAATATTTATTAGTTTTATAGTTGTTATATGTGTTGACAAGAGCCAAAGTGTGATGGTGAGAGTAGCTAAAATAGAGGAAGAGAATGTCATTGAAGGTGAATAATTTGAATCACTGGGAGGCCACTAGAGCAGACACACCATTCATGGGACATTTTAGTCACTAGGACAATAGGTAGGTGTGAGAGATAGAGGGTTTCAGAGGAATTCTGTAAGCCAGGTGATGAAATTGCTAACACATAAAAGGGAATGACAGGAAAATTGGGAAATGAGAGTAATAATCACCAGTGCAAATCCTGGAAGGGAAGAGAGTGCTGTAGTTGAATACTATCAATCTCGAAACAACATTATTCTCTTAAGAAGACAGAGAAATTATGATTCAGCAGAGGTGCTGGTGATGGGAGGAGGGGCAAAGATTATACATCTCATCCCCCAGATTAGTGAGGAATGGGGACATCAGCAGCTTGAGGAGACTCCGGAGAAAATGGGGTGGGGTGGGTAGAATTGGGTTTGCTTAAGTCAAAGAGGTTGAAGAAGCACTTTAAGAATATATAGGAATCTTCTAGAAATTATGACATTTTTAATGGTTGCAGTTCAAAGTGTTTCTTTTGGGGAATCAGGGTCAGGACAAGGAAGTATTAGATTTTAGGAACTATAGTGCAGAAAAAGATCAACAATCAAGGGATCAGTAGGCAAGGGAAAAGTGCAAGGGCTGGAGGAGGTAATGGCTTGCCATTAGGTGACTGATAAAAACTGAAAAGTGAGCATGATGGATTTGGGCTCAACAGTTACATTAAAGAGAGTATCTTGGGTACCGCAGCTACGTGAACATTTATCAGCTCCTCTGATGAAACCTCATGAACTATTTGAGAGGATTAAATAAGATTATTTACACAGAATGCTTTATAAAATAGAGAGCAATATATGGATGTCCATTATTATTGAAATATCTGAATTAAATTTAGCAAAACAATTTAGTTAATAGTCAAGATCCCATCTTTCCTCTTCTAAAGCTAAAAACATCATTCCCATGATTACTAGAGTTATTAATAACAATACAAAAGAGCATATGATGACATAATGTACCTAAGATTTAAATTTGATCAAATTCTGTTCCATATTTGTTCTAGATTCTTGATTTTACATACAGTTTGAATTTTTAAGTCACTTCATAGCCAAATTTCCTTCTTCCAATTTCTTCTGATTCCAATGTTTGCTAATCCTGTTTAAAGCACCATTTAACTTTTTTACTTTGAATAGGGAGGGCAATAAGCCATATGGCAAGACTATTTTAAGTGTCAAATTAAACATGTTTCAAGGGTCATGAATAATCTGAAACTGAGTATTATTTAAAGGCTTCATTTAAATACTGACAGTTTATTAATTATACATAATCTATTAATTTTCTCCTATATGCTAGATATTTTATATTTTTTTGTAATCTGCATCACAAGCTATAGAAGTAGGCTTTGTAAGTTTTATTTTACCAGAGATGCAACTGAGACTTGCAGACATTAGAAAACCTGTTCAAGGTCTCTGGTTTATGTAATAATTGTACAGAATTCAAACCTGAATCTGATTCCAAAGTACGTGCTCTTTAATATCATGTTGTCTCATTAATCACCTTTTCTGATGGGATATGATTTGAAGGAATCTAGGTAAAGGCTCTAGCTCCCTAAATGTTCCCTACAGGCTATAGCAGTTCTGAATTTTCACCAATATGGAGTCAATCATTTGGCTTACCATTATGATTTTTCTATCAAATAACTTCTAGAAAATTTAATACGTAGACTACAGTCATGCACACTTTAATATAAATTTATTCATCAGAGCTCTTTCTTTCTGAAAACAGTTTTCAGAGATCGTGAATGTTTGGCTTAGGAAAAGAATTGGGTCAAAAAAGTAATTTTGAAAGACAGCATCCTCTACATTGGATGGCCCTAGGTGGGACATCACAGAGAATAATACTGGGTTGTACATAAGTTCTGGGTATTATAGGGCAAATGAATTTAGAATAAGAATCACAAATTATATATAAGAATGCTTTATAAACAAAGTACTTTCTTCATAAATTTGTTCATTATTAGTCTTACTTTATTTACCTTTTTAAATAAAAATATCATGCACAGGCAGGCATAAATTTTTCTTTGCTGCCAACAAAAGAGGGCCAACTATTGCACATCATATTCGATTTTTGATTTAGTGAGGATAAATAGAGATAAATAGATCTTTCATTTTTCCTATGTGATATCTATCTTTCCATGTAATTTTCCTTTCGATGTGCATGTTTAAAACAATTGTTTTTTTAATAGGAAATAATTTTTCCATCTTTGACAAGTATTAACATGGCAAGATGGCTTTCACTCCCTTTTCTCGTTTCGTTGTCACTCTGCATCCATGTATTCCCTTTGGATGTGAGATAACTGCCTAAGTATGTATGCACATAAAGCCAGATGCTCTCAGGGCCAAATTAGCTATATAAATTTATGAAGAAGTCACATAAATGATTTCAGAATTATTATTTTTATTAAGTTATGCAGGATTGTAATTTATTAGTTCACCACACATTTATGAAACTGCTAATTTGTGAAATTATCTTGGTTAAGTACATCTGTACCAGAATGTTACAAATATATATGTATGAATATATATGTGTGTGTATGTATACACGTAAATCATATTACAAAGAAAAGCTGTTACCTTAATCTATTTTATTACCATTTGAATATCACTGAGAGAAATCATCTTTCTACTAATCATCTCAGAACTGTTTCACTAAAATCTGACTAATTCGTTTTACACATATTAACATATAAAATTTACAGAAATAAATATTGATTTTTTGGCGATTATAAGTCTTGAAAATCCAAGATATTTTAATAATTGCCTTCTTCCATAATGAGATCCATTTTGGTTTAATATTAAATGAGGAAATTCAGAAACCAGATTAATACAGATAGTATAAGTGCTACCTTCTGGTCTTGATTTTTTTTTCTTTCTTACTCCTAAGTAACATGCGATATGAAAATAAACTTTGGAGCCCATATGAGAAAAATGATAGTCATGCCTATACTAGAATGGGATATAAATAAGTAGCATTTCACAATATTTTGAAAAGTTGCTTTATAACCCCAAATTATCCATATTTAGATACTCATTTGTCTACTTATTGTAGTTTGTAGTGCCATCTGTAGACTCATAAATATAAGCCAAATTTATTTCTCATAAAATTGGTATAGATCATTTACAATATTTTTTAAAAAAGAAGCAAGTATTTTTATAGCATAAGAAATATGCTTTACTTTATTCCATTGACAAACCAGTATTTCAGATGCTTTAGGTTCAAAGTTTAATTTTCAAGTGACTTGCTTTGATTATAAAACTTGAACAAGTTTCTTTCTGACAATCTCCTCACTTGAAAAACAGGAAAATAATATTGACTTCATGGCTTTCTCAGCCTAAAATGTCAATGAAAGCAGTAATTATTCTCAACTGTATTGGCAAGAAAAGCTGTTGATCTAAAGTGTTTAAGATCAGATCATCTGGGTCATGATCCGGATGGTGTGTTAATGCCAAACAGTGATAGGATATAACCTATTATTAGACTTCTTTCTAACCTAATAGAAAACAGAATTCTTCCATGAACTATGGAGAGAAAGATATGACCTGTTTAAACAACCTGTACAAATACAAGAAATGAAGATGACTATTGGCATTATGGGGGAATTTTACTAAGCCTTGGCCACATCTTTCGTTTAGAGTAACTATTAATTCATGCCTTTCACACGATATACATGCCCCCTTTTTACTGTAACATGGAAAAACAGAAATACGATTTAAATTCATCTATTATATTTCATTGTTCAATATCATTCCTTTCAGGCCAGTATATTATTAACATCAGTTAATTTTGTGAGGTATAGAGACAACAAATGAACAAAGGCAACTAAGATATATAGAAGTAATTGTTGACTAATAGCAGAACAAAATAGTTCATAAATACTTTTCTCTGTCACTATTATAATT
Source organism: Indri indri (assembly GCA_004363605.1). Taxonomy (NCBI): domain Eukaryota; kingdom Metazoa; phylum Chordata; class Mammalia; order Primates; family Indriidae; genus Indri; species Indri indri. The sequence goes on along the minus strand of RJWJ010012651.1, from coordinate 34,618 downwards.
TGTGATTTTTTTTAAGTGAGTCAAGGACAATGATATAATTTTAAGACAGAATAGCCACACCTATTTCAGTTATAAATAACACAGAAATAAAACCTAATAATAAAGTGATGCCTAGATGAAATGATCATAAATAAATGTTCATAAAAAATGGTCCTAAGGCTCCCCCACTTCCCTACCTTAGAAAAACTTGTCACTCAACAAGTTGCTTTGCCTTCACTTTGTAAGGTTGTAGTGAGAATTTTATTAGATAATCTATCACCTGAAAAATTATCTAACATGTTGTAAGGAGTATGTGGGGGTATTATTTTAGATAATATTTTCTAAGATAATATAGAAAAGTGACTGGCATAAATTTAGAGTATAATAAGCACTCAATAAATGACAGTCTATCATTTTAGAGTCTATATATGTTTTCCTTAAGAAGCTGGGGAAGAAATGACTTTAAAGAAATCAAATAAAAGACAGGTATACAAAGAGTGCATTATCAAGGGTATAGTGTCTGACACTATACTCTGTCATGTTTATCTTATGACATTAATTACCCAGGCACCACACAATTTTTGGCCTTTGTTTATGTACCTGGAATTCTCTTTCTCTATACACGTTAGCATTTTTGTCCCAGCTTGTCTAATGGTTTTTTCTTTATCTTAATGACATCTTCCATTTGCAGTCCAGCCCTACTTACACAGCTCTCCCTAGGCAGCTTAAACATTTTTGTCCTTACCTTTGCTTCTCAGACAGGCCATTGCCAATCACTGATTTTTACACAACTACAACCCAGTCTCCCTGACATGTTGGCATCTGGTACTATGGTTTAGAAACCTTACTTGAGGTTCTTCTCAGTCATACTCTGGTCTGCCTGAACTTGACAACTTTTTGAGTTCAGCCCCTGCTGTAAATTGGCATTAATATCTGGGCATGTACTCTTGAACAATCTCTTCTTAACTATTGTTATAAATTTGTAAAAAATGTACACTGGGTTAAGTTAGCAAACTAGCATTTTTAATACTGCATTCTACTGAATATTCATTTTGAAATAATGTTAGTGGGTACTTCCCCTCCTAAAAAGACCACTGTGATCAAATTGTTTCAGAAATACTAGACTGTAATCATTTCTCATTGAGGTTCACAGGATACCTTGACATGGCAAAGAAAGACCTAGAGAAGTCTTGCGGCAAAGACACTTGTTTAACTGAGATTAACAGAAGACTATGGCTGAAGAATACAAGGAATTTAACAGTAACTTCTTGTAGTTTTATATTAAAATATTTCTACTATTTTTCTTTGTGGTCATACCTCATAAGGATAGCCAATGAATTAGGCTGAACTTGCTTCTTCTGGCATAAGATGCATGGAAGTAGCTCTTTTTGGATAATTAACCCAGGTCAGAGTCAGAAATGGCCTCCTCTAGGACTCAGAGCTTCTAGGACCATGCATAGCAGGAAGCAGAAAGGATAAATTCTCAGTGCAGCCCTTTACAGAGGGCTCATTAAAAATGCAAATCTTAGTCCAACTCTGTATCTACCGAATCGGTTCTCTGAGAGTAGGGCCCAATAATCTACATTTTAAACCAACAATCTAATTGTTACAGCACACCAGCCAGAGTCCATTCTTAAGAAGCAGCATGCTCTAACACAACAGAATAAAAGAAATAGAAATTCTAACTGAAAGCATAATTTTGTGCCATACAATTTTAGGAGAAGAGGCTCTTCTTAAAAGGAACCATAGACAGAGTGGCGGTTAAGACTCTGGTTAGAACACAACATTTTTCAGTAAATCTCAAATAGTTTAGTTCACTTCCTTTGGAAATTATCTGTCTGTTGGTTCTGATGTTGACCTAATTTTTCACTTACTCTGTTGCTTCTCACCCAACCTTGGGTTGATTAGTACATCCTTTATTTTATGTCCTATATCCAATCTTTGGTTTTGACACTACTTACTTGAATCAACTGTGATCACACGTTGCTAGAAAGTTTCAGTCTCTTTTTGCCATCCTAGTGCATACATCATTGGCTCAAACTCTGACACTCCTGAATCTATGCGAAACATGAGGACTCATGCCATTAGCTTATTAGTCCATCCAACTTTGTTTTTAAAATATCATAAGTATTTAGATGGACATTTCAGAAATAAAGATGTTTCATAGTCCCCACCTTCCTTTTTGTCTTCTCTCAGGTTAAGAAACCAGAACACTGCCTTTGGCTTTTCATTTGTATGCTTGTTAGCTTCCCGTTTAGCCAGCAAAATAGTGGGTTTGACAAATAGCCAGAAATTGTGAAAGTTGTTTGCATTTAATTGAAATATTTCTTTAGCTCAATGGGATCAAATCAATAAAATATGATAAAACCATATGCTCATTATTTCAGAAAACAGCAGCTGCTTCAGGGAATATTGGGAGAGTTATTAATTCTACCACTACCTTTCATTAAGGCTCGATATCTTGAGATGTGATTTCCTAAATAAAATACACCTCAGTGGGAAAAGCACACTTGTAGAATTTGTACTATTATTCTATTTGGTGTATTTCCATGATTAGTTTTATGGTAGACAAAGCATTCTGCAATCTGAAATTATTAAGAAATCAGATACAGTTTATTTCCATGGCAAAGGTTTGTAGTATAGCCATGGTTTGGAAATGCCATTGAGGAATGAATCGTGAGTCCTGGCAAAGATGAATTCTTACTGTTATGGGCCATATGTGTGTTTAATTGAGTTTGCAACTTTCCAGGCAACATGCCAAATGAGTAGCCTACCATCTGGTAAGAGAGGTAATGTGTTCTGTCTTGTTCTTGCCAATTTTAGATGCACAAGAAGAGTCAAATTTGTTCTTTGGAAGACTTCTATCCAAATGAAAATTCAAGCAACACACAGACTAAGTCAAATAACCAATGTATTTAAGTTTTTCATTAGTTGTGTGTAAACTCATATCCATACACCCAAAGGAGCTCTAAGCAGTGAAAAATTTTTGTCCAAATAGTTAACCCCAATTATAAAATTTAAAATAAATAATAGGAAGGAGACTGAAAGGTGGTCTTGCTAATAAATTATCTAACAGAGAAAAATAAACTATCTAAGAGGGAAAGAGAGAGAAAGATTACTTCCCTGTGTTTGTTTAACTGCTGTCTTTAAAATTAACCACCTGTGGAGATTGTTTTTACAGCATTTCAAAGGACAAGGACCTGAGCAGACAGAAAGGGAGTGTAAATCCTCTTCCTTGGCATCTGCCAGACCAGCCTGGCCAGACCACATTCCAGAGGAGACTGATAAGAGGGCCTCAAGAAAAAAAAAAAGGAGGGCAACAAACACCCTAACATCTCACAGCTGTCTCCTGCTAATCAGTCCACAGCAATACATTTTTCTTTTTTTTTTCTTCCTTTTTCTCCATAAAAATCCTGAGCCCTTTCTGCTCTGGGATGACACTTCTCCTTTCTTTCTTGTGTTGAGCCCTTTCCCTTTCTCTTTAGGGGAAAATAAATTTTCTTCCTTTAAAACTATGCTACTCTTTGTGTTGAGAATTCTTTCTCATCCTGAGCTGGTGAGTCCCCACCCTAACAGACATTTAATCTAACCACTTGTGTCCCATTCTTTAAAACTGAACAAAGCAGAAAAAGCAAAACAAATCAACAACAACAAAAATAACAAAGATGCCTCAAATTCTTAGGAGGAAATTTCAGAATATCTATGGAATTTAACAGGGAGGTTTGTACATATTATTGCTTTATACTCTCCTATAACTAGAAGTTAAATCAAATTATCTAAAAAGCTTAAGAGAACTTTTAAAACATCTCCACTGAGGTATAACTGACACACAATAAAATGTGCATATTTAAAGATAGCTATTTGATAAATTTAGACATCAACATACTCAAGATAATAAATGTAACTATTAATCCCCAAAGGTTCCCTCATTGACCATGGAAATCCCTCCTTCCTTGTCCCCTCTCACCTCCACCCTCAGGCAATCACTGATCTGCTTTCGGTCACTCTTGTTTATGTTTATTTATCCCTAAAGTTTTATATGAATTTATTCCTAAAGTAGACCTTCCTTTGTCTGACTTCTTTTACACAGGGTAATTATTTGGGGTTTGATCAATGTTTCAATAGTATCAATAGTTCATCCTCCTTATATTGTTGAATGCTATTTCCTTGTCTGGTTAGCACAATTTTTTATACATTTACCTGTTGTTGGACATTGGTGTTGTTTTATAGTTTTTGACTATCACAAATAAAACTACTAGAAATATTTGCATATACATCTTTTGCGGGGTGATTGATTTAACTTCTCTTGGGTAAATCTCTTGAGCGGTATTTGTGACTGGGTCATAGGATAGGTATGTTAGCTATTTAAGAAACTACCAGACTATTATTTTTCCAAAGTGGTTATACCATTTCTCATTCCTGCCAGCCATATAGGAGAGTTTCTAGTCACTCCAAATCCTCACCAACTCTTGGCATCGTTAGTTTGGTCAGTCTTTGATTTTGACTATCCCATTGGTTGTGTGGTATCTCGTTGTGACTTTAATGTGCATTTCTCTACAACCCAATAATATTGAACATATTTTCATGTGCTTATTTTCCAAACATATATCTTCTTTGGTAGCATGTTTATTTAAATATTTTGCTCATTTTTGAATTTGGTCTGCTTCTTATTACTGAGCGTTAAATTTTACTTATATATTTGATATACACATACTTTATCAGATACATATACACTTACCAAATATTTTCTCCCAATTGGTGGATTGACTTTTTATTTTTTGTTACAGTACTTTTTCAACAATGTTTTAAATTTTGATAAAGTCTAATCATTAATTTTTAAGATAGTCTTGTTTTTGACGTCTAATTTAAGAAATATTTTTTTATCCAAGATCATCATGATTTTCTCCTGTTCAAGAACTCTCAGAGTTTTTGCTTTTATATTAGCTCTATGATACATTGTGATGGGGTTTTTTTTGTATATAGTATGAGATCAGGATTGATATTCATTTGTTTTTGCATGTGACAGCCCATATATTCTCCAATTGTTGAAAAGTTAATTTTTCAACCTTTGAATTACCTTGTAACATTTGTCAAAAATAAATTGACCATTAATTTGTGGGTCTATTTCTGGGTTTTCTATCTAGTATTGTTTACTGAACCTTTTTAATGCTTAAAATCATGTAGTTTATGTCCCCCAAACTTATTTAATGTTTTCAGAGGTTTTTTTTTTTGGCTATTCTACATCCTTTGCATTTTCATACAAATGTTAGAATCAGCTTTTCAGCTCTTACCAAAAAAAAGTCTGTTCAAATTTTGATTAAGATTATATTAGATCTGTAAATAAATTTGAGAAGTATCAGTGAGGATGGAACCACTAGAATATCCATATATGGCTCGTGAGAATGCAAAATGGTACACCCACTTTGGAAAAAATTTAGCTATATCTTATAAACATGCACTTCCCATATGACTTAGCAATACAACTCTGAGTATTTCTCTAACAGAAATGGAAGCATATGTTCAAATCAAAACTTTGAGTATCCATATCAGCTTTATTCACAAAAGCTGTAATCTGGAAACATGTTTCAATGTCTATCAGCTTGTGAGTGTATAAATAAATTGTAGTATATGTGTCTAATGAAATACCACTCGGTCATTAAAAAAAAAACTACTAATACATGAAATGATGTGGATAAATCTCAAAAGCAATATGCCAAGTGAAATAAACTTAACACAAAGGACTATATATTTTTAAGTTCTGCTCAAAGGAAATCTTAGAAAAAGCCCATGGAAACTATAATGGCAGAAAGTAGATTAGTGGTTGTCACTAGGGCTGGAGTGAAGGGGAGAGAATTTGTTGCAGATGCACATTAAGCAATTTTCTAGAGTGATGGAAGTGTTCTCTAACATGATTGTGGTGATAGTTACATTACTGTCTATATTTGTCAAGATTTCTGTAATTGTACACTGGTAGATTTTATTGTATATAGATTGTGCTTAAAAAGCTGACAAAAACATTCAAAAGGCAGACATCTTGGATATCTCTAGTTAAAGTCAAAGTTGGGAATATTCCATGTTATTCTGCTCTTAAAATTTAAGGTGCATTAGCTTTTGAGGATATGCTTCCTATGTATGGCATATTAGCTATTTAATATAATCTAGCTGTTATGTAAAAAAATTCAATGACCAATTACCAATTATAGGAGAATTTAGGTAACCTGAAAGCACTGATGCAACATATAATCTGGTATAAACACAATGTTAATGAATAAGCCCTTTTTGTCACAACCAAAAATTTTTCAGTGGGAGATTTATAATTAAAAATATTCATATGGTGGCGCATGCCTATAGTCCCAGCTACTTGGGAGGCTGAGACAGTAGGATTGCTCGAGCCCAGGAGTTTGAGGTTGCTGTGAGCTAAGCTGACGCCATGGCACTTGCCCCAGGCAAGAGAGTGAGACTCTGTCTCAAAAAAAAAAAAAAAAAAAATTCATATTATCATTCGTAAAATAATTATTGTTCTCTGATCTTGAGGACATGATAGCTTCAATTTAATGTGCCCACACCTGATTTGAGTTCGCCACAAATGATGTTAATAATGCCTAAGTAAGTTTCCTTTTTACAACCCCTTTTTTTCATTATTGTGAAAATGCTTCTCAATTCAAGAATGCTTAACATTCGGAGTGTTGTCATATAGCCTTTATAACGTAGCATCAACATTTGGTAATGATTCCAAAAATACTTTTTGAAATGTTTACTTTGAGTTTTGTATTAAATGTTGTGCATCAAGGAACCATATGGTCAGGCATTTTATAACTTTTTTCAACTGGTATTCTGGCAAAACTACTACACTGAATGTAACTGAGAATATATAAAGTCTTACTAAAATTTAAATGTTCAAACAAGAGACACATTGAGTCAGTGAAGATGCCAGAATATAATAAAAAGCCCTTTAATTTACAAGCTACCAGAGGCAAACATGCTTTAAAGTTGATGTAAATCAACAATAAAGAAAATCTGCTTTCTGTGCAAGAAAGATAAAAAGGAAATAGAGGTTTTCTTGTTATCACAAAGGCAGAATTAGCATTTAGATTCTCAATATCTCCTGTAGGTCACAGATGAAAACACAATTTTTTCCATTTTGCAATCAATTAATTGTCATCTGTTAAAAATAAGTAGGCAGAGCCTAATTTTAAAGTTGTCTATGTTCCAGAATCTACTGACATAACCTAATTTCAATGTATATCTCTGGAGACAATGGCAACAATTATTTTCAAGGGATATTGCTAATGTGAAACCAATTATAGAACCAACAGAGTATGGTAACATGGATAGAAAATCATACAGATAAAATGATAAAAAGTAAAACCAAATTTTTAATCTTACCTTGCTCATGACAGAAAAATAAATGAACAAAGAAAACATTAGACATAGAAGGAGGAAGTGTTGAAAATACTATCTCATATCTCATCTAATATCCAAGTGAAATTTAGTGTATTATTCAGATATTTTCTGAAATCCAAGTATTTATATAATATGTATAGTATCAAATATTATATAAAATCATTTTGACACACTGATATCAGATGAATTTGACTACTTAACAATAATTTCTTGAAACCTTATAGTATACACTGTAAAGATACAGAGAAGAATAAGAAGTTTTTTCCTTATAGAGTAAAGAAGGGAAAGAAATGATTATAATATAATCATGTTGAATGCAATGGGAGCACAAAGGATAGCGTTCCCAAAGCCCTGAGTGGCCAATTGAATGAATTGGAAAGCAAAGGTAAACAAATTCAGGAAGAGAATTCTTGACACAGGGAACAGCTTATGCCAAGACAAAACTGAGAGTATAGCGACTGTGTAAGCAGTTTCATATGACCAAACTATAAAATTTTCATGTTTGGGTGGAGGGAGCATTGCAGGAAATGATTACTCATGGGGCTGGTAAATCAACATAAGTCAGATGGTTAAGTGCCTACTATGCCAAGATAAGGGGGTTTAGGTTTTACTAATAGAGAAAGAAAGCCATCATTGAATTTTTAACAGAGATACACCATGATCACAGCTGCATTTATGAAAGATCACTTGATATCTAAAACTATTCTGAAGTGCCAATTTTGTAGCATTTTATATCTATATATTACTTTAGAGCTCTTTTAAAGATAATGACCATCTCTTTGTAAACTAACACATCTATCTGAAGAACCACTTATCATTCAAGAAGATGATTATAACTGATTTTTTTTTACTTCTTCCCTAAACTCTGCAGACAGAAGAGAAATATTTTTACTGTTTGAATTGAATAGTATTATAATTATTTTCACATGTGAAATATTTGAGAGCAGAGATCATTTTCATCTTTAGATCTATCGTACTTAGCACTTCTAGAATAGATAGTTGAAGATTAAGCTCAACTCAACCAAAGGAATGACTGATAATGGAAAACATGAGGCAGACTTAATATGGGGCTACAGTTGGGGTAACAGGAAACAGTGAGACCACACAAAAAGCAGGTGTTAATAAATGACTCTTATCGGATGAAAATTTTTGACAGCAGGTAAGAGCTTTTGGCATCTTAAAATCATATCAGCTTTTTTGCTACATATTGTTATGTTGGATAGCATAGTTTATTAGAACAGTGAGTGGAAAATAGAAAATTAAATGCTTGTATCTACCAAGTCCAGTCACACAAAATAGTCATAATTACTTTTGCATGAACTGAAAAACTTGAGTAAAACCAAAATATTAATTGCCAACCAGGATCTTGAATATGCAAACTTCTTTGAGAATTTTAATAGAAAAGGAAATTTTTTAGAAGCAGGAAAAGATGAATTATACATCTTATTTAATGCTCTGAGAAAAATGAAGCACTATCAACTAGTAAGTGGAAAGAATAATCCATTAAGGTGACTAAAACAACCAGTGAAAAATGAATGATATTAACAAAGCTATATAGTAAGGTTACAAAATACCACAGGATAAAACAGACTATCACTTTGTTTTTCCCAAGTAATATTGCAAAGGAATTTAACCAAGAATGATAGCTGTTGGCTAATTCTAAATTGACTGTATTTTTTTCTTTTAAGGTGTGAATTATTGTGACTTGCTTGTCAAAAGGCATAATGTAAGAATATTATTCCCCAATTCAGCAATATGTCAGAAAATATTTTTGAGTAACTACAAGGTGCTGGGATTTATTTTAAAAAGAAAATTTTTAAAAATACTTTCTTTTCTGGAGTATTTAAAGACTAATGAGAAAAATAAAATACTAATATTTATAGCATAGGATAATAGAAGCACAATATTATAAAACACTATGAAAAAAACAGAAAACAATTTTTTTTTTGGTTAGGTCAGGGAAGAATATAAAGTTAAAATAGCACCTGAGTTCGACATTGTTGTAGAAAAAAGTATTTATCGTATGGGTAATAACTTATTTTTGAAAATTCATTCTTTATATTATAGTAGAAACAGTTTAATTAAAAATATAGGAAAAGAAATGGTGACAATGAAAACTAAATATAACATAGCGTGAAGCATAAAGTTCAGATGTAATCAGAGCCCCAACTTGTTTGTACTTCCCAGTTATTTTTGGAAAACACATCTTCTTCAGATCGTAACAGTTCAGCAAATAAGTATTGAACACACCACGTGCCAGGCACACCTTCTATATACCAGGCATGCCTCTGGGAGCTAGTCTAAAGGCACAAAGGTGAAAAGAGTCTCTGCTGCCAGGGAACTGGCATTGTAGTGGGTGACAAATAATACATAAGATGAAATTTGCCCAGACACATGGACGATGAGCAGGAGGAGTCCACTATGTGACTGCTGAAGCAACCAGCCTTATCTGTCAGGATTCCCTGGACAAAATAGAGATCTTGAGAGATTTAGGAAATCTTTATGTGTGTAAGAAGGAATCCACTTTTTTTCTAAATACGAAAATTTTGAAGGAAATCGTGCTTTTGTTTTAAGAAAGTACCTTAGAATGTACCTTTCTGTTTATATAAGTACCGTCATGTGTTGCGTAATGACATTTTGGTCAACGACAGACTACATATATGATGTTGGCCTCATAAGATTATAGTGGAGCTGAAAAATTCCTACCACCTAGTAATGTTATGGACATCATAATGTTGTAGTGCAACACATTACTCACATGGCGATGCTGCTGGTGTAAACGAATTTACTATGCTGTCAGTCATATAAAGGTATAGTACATACAATTATGTACATAATTGATAATGATAACAAGCAACTATGTCACTGGTTTATGCATTTACCATACTATACTTTTTATTATTATTTTAGAGTATACTTCTTCTACATACATATGTTTATATGTGTGTGTGTGTGTGTGTGTGTGTGTGTGTGTGTGTGTGTGTGTAAGTTAACTACAAAACAGCCTTAGGCAGGTCCTTCAGGAGGTGTTCCAGAAGAAGACATTGTTATCACAGAAGATGACAGCTCTCTGTGTGTTATTGCTCCTGAAGACCTTCCGGTGGGACAAGATATGGAGGTGAACGATGTTGACAGTGATGATCCTGAACCTGTGTAGACCTAGGATAATGTGTGTGTTTGTGTCTTAGCTTTTAACAAAAAAGTTTAAAAAGTAAAAAAAAAAAAAAAAAAAAAAATTAAAGATAGAAAAAAGCATATAGAATAAAGATATAAAGAAAGAAACTATTTTTGTACAATGTGTTTGTGTTTTAAACTGTTATTACAAAAGGGTGAAAAGTTAAAAAAATTTAAAAGTTTATAAAGTAAAAAAGTACAGTAAAGTCAATTTATTATTGAAAAGAATTTTTTTCTTTTACAAATTCAGTGCAGCCTAAGTGTACAGTATTTATAAAGTCTACAGTAATATACATTAATTCCTAGGCCTTCACATTCACTCACCACACATTCACTGACTTTCCCAGAACAACTTCTGGTACTGTAAGTTCCATTCATGGTAAGGGCCCTGTTCAGGTTACCATTATTTTTATCTTTCCTACCATATTTTTACTGTATCTCTTCTATATTTATAGACCCAAATACTTACCACTGTGTAACAAGTTGTACAGGTTTGTAGCCTAGGAGCAGTAGGCTACACCCTATAGCTTAGGTGTGTAGTAGGCTACACCACCCAAGTTTGTGTAAGTAAACTCCATGATGGTTGCACAATGACGACATCTTTTAACATATTCCAATTGTTAAGTGACACATAACTGCACCAACATCCCTTATGTTCCTAGAAAACAAAGCCAATAGTCAGAATGTGAATTTTATATTAAGAACAGTATTATTCTTGTAGGAAAACCACAATTTTCTCTGTAATTTTTAGCCAAGGCCATAACTTCAAACCTGGTTGCCATTGTAGAAGAAAACTTTCTTGGTCCTATAAGAATTTAGAGTTCAATGAACTGTAAACTGATCTTATGCTTCTAGTCTTATGTGTATTGGTTTTCAAATAATGGTGGACAAAGCTTATGTTGCAAATGAAATATATAGGTACAAGTTCCATGCTACACAATACAGTCTGTGAATCAGAATTGGACTAGATTTTTTATAATTTATATGTGCTATTATTTAGATGAATGACGTAAGTTAGGTTGCTCTTGGACTATTGTGTTTCAGCCTATGGGACTGTGATGGTGAGAGGGTGTTTCCACATCCTTTGTGTAGGAGTTTAGGGTTTTCTCTAAACAGTGGGATATTCTTACTATCATGCATCCTAAGAAGAGTGTTACACAGACAAGAAATAAATTGGGAGATATGAGTCTAAAACTGGGACCTCTCTGTACCTCAGGCAATTGGACTTCACAGATATATTTCGAGTATTTCCAGTAGTGTCTCAAACTGGGCCGTGTGTGTGTGTGTGTGTGTGTGTGTGTGTGTCTGTGTGTCTGTGTGTGCACGCACGCGTGTGCAAGTGTGTGTTCTGAGCAGGAGTTGGCATCTTCTCACAAGCTAGACAGGAAGATAAGGGACCCTGAACGTGGCTAAGGGCTTGTAGGCATATTTAGGAGCCAGTTTCTTGGTGTTGCATTTCTGCATTCTTATCCTCACATCTTCAGTGAAATATGAGTAAAGAGGTTGGCATCATCATGGCTGTGCCGTGGGGAACTGTGAGTCAGGCCCGAACCATGTTAGAGGTGGGGCGGCATCAGATGAGGTGGCAAGGTCATCCTTCCAAGTGCTGCAATAAGTGGTAATCACCAGGAGAGGCTGACTGCACCATGCAGAGTGGTTTTCTATCTAACGTATTATTATCAAAATGAATGGTAATGAATTAATAAGGAAACTGAAGTGGAAAATTTGGTGTGTTTATTCCTGAGCACTACTAAGACAGCTCCTTTGAGGGCTCTCAAAAATAATTGGAGGGCCCTGTGTAAGGGGATAAATGTCAATTTTTATTTGGATGTTTAATGAGAATATAAGCTAATTTCTCCTTTACCATCATGTGAGGCCAGGATATGTTGACAGCTTGGAAAACAATGAAAAGAATGGATTGGGTCAATATTGAGAGAAGTACAAGAGTCTATGTCATCTTGGGTGTTGTTACTGAACTCTTCAGAAATAGAAAATTAGTGGCTCTAAAATAAAGCCATAATAACTACAAAACTTGGGGGAAATTCCATCTTCCTAGGCTGTAGAAAAGGTAATTTCACTCACTATAGGAAGCTGCTTTATTCTAACCACAGTGCACAAACTATGAAATTCCAAAGAGATACTTATTATTTTTTTTTTATTTACCTCTATATTTCCAACTCCTAGCAGAGCACACTTCACCCTGGGGAACATTAGAAAATGTAATAAATAAATAGATTTTCTCATCAATAAAATTTAAAATAGTAACTTTTAAAATTGTGCCCTATTACTAAAGGAGTAAGTTGCAAACTCCAAAACAGAAATCAAAGAATCTGTATTACCTGGCCCCAATCTTCTAAAACAATCTCATTTCCTAATTCTTCTCTTCATGATATAATAATCATATTTACCCTCAACCTTTCACTAATCACAACTTGCCTAATCCTGCTGCCCTGTTTTGCTCAGTTCTTTCCTTAACTGGGGATGCATTTCTCTCAGACACCATGTCTATCTATACTTTTCAACTTGATCTCAAAGTCTCTACTAACTGCTCATTTTTAAAATAAGTTTCAAGTCCACACAAGCTTAATTAATCATTCCTTCCTTTGGACTCCTGCACCACTTTGGACCTTTTATTAAAAGATAACCTTGGATAGATGCTGCTATGATTTTGATTTAGTTTGTCCACACAAAAATGCATGTTGAAATTTGATTACCAATGAAACAGTGTTGGGAAGCAGGGCCTCTAAGAGGTGAGGCCATGAAGATGGATTAATATCTCTTGCAAGACTGAGTTAGTTATCAAAAGACTGGGTTAGTTCTTGTAGGAATAGATGAATCTTTCTGAGAGAAGTCTGTTGTAAAAGCAAGTTCAGCTCCCTCAGCTTCCTCTTGCTGTCTCTCTCACCCTGTAATGCCATCTACCATGACACAGCACAAAGCCCTCACCAAAAACTGACCAGGTATGCTTGCCCGATCTTAGACTTCCCAGCCTCGAGAACTGAAAGAAATAATCTTTTCTTTATAAATTACCTAGTTTCAGGTATTCTATGACAGCAACAAAAAACAAACAGAGACAGATGATTTGCTGCTTCCCTTTATGCCCTACAGTTTATCTCTTGGCATTAGCCAGAGAGGTTTTATGTATTTGTTTGTTTAACGTAAATTGGGTCATACCACACCATTGCTCAAAATCCTCTAGTGGTTCACCATCACACTTAAAACTCAGATCTTCATTGTATCCCTCAAGGTCCTGATTTCTCTGGCCTGCGGCTTCCTCTCTAAAGTCATCTGCCCTCACTCACTTCCCTCCAGCCATGTTGCTCCTCACTGTGCCTTGTGCCTGACAAGTCCACTGCAGCTTCAAGGATTTTTTATTCATTTTTTCCTCCATCAGAAAATATCTTTATTAGTTCTTCTGTGGCTCACTTCTTTATTTTATTCCTGTTTCTACTTAATGATCACCTTCTTGGATTAGGCTTACCTAATCTAAAATGGCCCCAATTTATCTAAAACTCATATCCTCCCTTATTATACCCATTAGTTAACAAGGAGCAATTATTTTACAATGTATACTATTAACTTCAAATGTTGTCTCATCAAAAACTGATTATTTTTTTTAAAAAAAGGGAAGTCCTAAATTGGATTAGAAACCACTTGCTTAGTAATGAAAACACTGAAAATAATCTAACCCTTTAATTTGTAACTATTTTGTTCAATAAATTGAACTTACAATAGAATGTAGATAAAATTTTACCTCTTAGAAAGAAAGGGGGTGGTTTCCTTTTGATGAGGAAACACTCATAATCATTGCTCTTGAGATACTTACAAGATAGTTGGTATGACTCTAGTCTCTCTTCAATGAAGCATACCAAAATGGGATAAAAGTAGACCTAGACCATGTATGTGATTCTGTCATGTGCTCTTGGTCTGGATGGGGTTGACTCACTAAGCAGAAAATTTTGTTCTGACCAACTACAGCCTGTTTCTCATTTTGTACCCTTAAATTGTATAAGCTGTAGCCATCTAAACTTGGCTGAAGCTTGGTTTGAACCTTAGTAACTCTCTGTCCATGGGTTTCCCACCATGGAATTCCTTTCTGTGTATAATACTAATTTTAATTTCCTCACTTTCTCTGGATCTTCAGTTTCTCCTAAGTAGCTGCTGGCAATATATGGCTCGATTTAGTTGAAGCCAAAAATTCTTAAGTCCTTGTTTGTAATGTATATATATAGACAAGTTTCAGGGAATCTACCTAACTCTTATCCCCCAAAAAATCAAAGAGAAAATTTTGTTCAATTTATTATTACTTTGAAGATTATTTTAAGATATAAAAATATGCTAAATTTATGGTAAGACAATATTTTTTTGTCACTCCAACAGAAGCATAGAGTGGCAAACTATTATCTTGTTTATATATAATTTATAACAACTATTACTTTCATAATATTATATTTAAAAATTTGCCATTATTAGCAGTTAGGGAAAATATTTCACAATTTATATATTTCTATATATTACTTCACATTGGATTAAGCTTAAGTTGGAAAGATAAAAAAATAATGAAAGTTTCTGTGTGTATTGATTTTGTGTTCATCATTGGATATAATGCACAAACGCCAAAGGAGTTTTGCCAGTGGATGCACAAAATAAACAAAGGTAAAGGGACATCTATTTTCCATATTGCCTATGGCAGTTGTTGTCTTTCATCACTCTCTTCTATTTTCCTCTTTACAGCTAAAGTTCTGGATGAAATCTAAGTTTTGCCAGGGACATATACCCGTTGAATATTTAGAAAACAGAATGAGGTTTTACGGGCGGAAGTGGCTATTTTACCCAGAGTGATTATGGAAGACTTCTTTGAGGATATAGCGTTTTGTACAAGACATCAACCATGCCAAGACCTAAAATAAGAGCATGTGACTCAAAAGGAATAGAAAATACAGTTTCTTATGTTTTTCAGTGTTATCGTGAGACAGAATAAAAGGACAATATGACCGGTGCATAATAGTCATTTGAGGAGAGTGTTAAGGGATGAGTTTGGAGGAGTGGAAAGTGGCCAGATCATGTGACGTCTTTGTGGTACAAAATACATAAGTTGGCTCACTCAACACTTATTCTTACCCTATTTTGACTTTCTGTACAATGAAGCTAGTAAAAATATATCTCCAAGACTCCTTTCTAAGTAGGTTACCCTATATCACCTAAGTTCTATCAGGTAGGTGTGAGTCAGAAATGAGAAAACTGAGATGGTCCTGAACACTGGAAGAATGTATCTTCAGACAAATAGAAAAGTAGGAGGCATTTGCTTGCTGGTGGGAGCTATTACAGAACTTTTGGCATCTGCTCTCTGCTACCATAATCCTTTGGCATAGCACAGAATTATCCCTGGTTCTTTTGGTCCTAGTTGCATAATATCCAGGTCTAGTTCTCTGACTCTCCTGTACAGTATATTTGAATAATCTTTTGATTCAACCACCTAAAGTGGACTATGTTGTCTGAAAATGAATACCAAATACATGATGGTACTTCTGGAATTGTGGAGCAAGGAGTTCAAAAAACGCTCTACCCCTAAATCAATGAAAACAAAACAAGAAAAGATAAAAATTATAAAATAATAAATGAAAGAAGGAGCATCACTATTGACCTGACAGAAATGAAAGGAATTATAAGGAAATGTTATAAACAACTTAGGGCCAATAGACAACTTAGATGAAATGAGCAGATTATTAGAAGGACACAATTACCAATACTGACTCAAGAAGAGAGAAAAATATGAATAGAATCATAACAAAAATACGTTAAACTGGTGATTAAAAATCTTGCCACAAAGAAAACCTAGGTGTAGATACCCTTGTTGGTGTATTCTGTAAGATATTTACAGAAGATACACCAAACCTTCACAAACACTTCCAGAAAATTGTGGAGGAAGGAATATGGTTCAGCTCATTTGGTGAGTGCAGTCTTTACCAATGACTCATGAAAAGCAAAGACATCTGCCGAAAGGATTGATTCAAATAATTTCTCTCTGAGTGCATCCTCAAGGAAGCCCTGGGTTGGTGGTAATGGGAGGGCGAGAGGAGGGGTGTTCTCTCATTGCCTTACTTCTTCTCTGGCTGTTATCATTCTATTGTTCACAACGCACAATTGATGGCTGGGTCTCTGTCTGAACTATTCATGTCTTCTGAACCATCAAGCTCCATCAGACTGTTTGACCTCCTCTAGGTCCTCACACTCCGCTGCTGTCTTTCTATGTCTCTCTGTCTCTCTGTCCCTATGTCTCTTTGTGTCTCTCTCTCTCTCTTTCTCTTTCCCTCTTTCCTCCTTCCTTCCATCAAGCTCTTTTTAAATTCCTTTTATTTTTTATTTGGCCAGTTGCTTTATAAAAAGTTTCCCATAGAAGACTTATGGAGTCTTCATAGATGGACATTCTCCTTTTCAGAGCTGTGGCTGACATTTTTGCTTTTGCTACTGTTCTACTCAATCAAGCCTCCTTGATCATTTTCCACATCTCAGAGGGCAATTGGTTTTCACTCCAGTTTGGTTTCCTATCAATACACACCTCCATCAATATATCTGTATGTGATGGAAACCGATGCTATAGCCATGGCTTGGTTTCTCGCACTCCTTTTAGGGCCTGAGCATGCTAAGAAATGTGGAAGAGCATCTGTTTCTTTCAGTTCATGCCTGACAGTTGGGCAGTTACAGCACCTCGAAGTCCTCTAGAGGGCAGTGTTGCTTAATTCCAAATGCCCACCTGACGGTCCGGGGTCTTTGAATGCAAAACACTGGTGCAATAATTGTCAAGACAAAATTCTCCCAGAAGTTTCCTTGGAAATGGAAGTAATTCAACACAATGTTTCAGGGGTGGGCATGGAAATTTTTCTGTGAAAAAAATTAGCTCTTTTTTAATATGACAAGGATAAATGAAACCGTGAGGTTAAAGTTTTCTCTCCTGCCAGTTTGGTTACATCATCTGCTAGGTTCTCCTCACAAAATCAAGCTCTCTCCATGTGATTCCCACAGACGCTCAGTCCCCTCCTCCTCTGTCCAGATAACACGTATGCTTCCTTCATATTTCATAACTCCATGCGGGAGCCTACATATCCTTTTCTTCCCTGACCACTCTTCACCTACCCCGACAAATGATGAACAAATTCTCATAGAAAATAAGGGTCATGAAACTGAAAGAATTGTTTCTGGGAAAGAAAGAATAGGAAAGAAGGCATTTTAGTACATTTTTTATGATGATCTTATACATTTCAGGAAACAAATTGGAAATACTTCAGACTTATGCTTGAGACTAAGACTAAAAATAGATGTTTTTTTGTGTCCTTCTGGGACCAAAAAATAAAACAAATAAAATCAGATTAATCCACTATCTAATAAAAGCTTTTATATGGCTTCTAAATCTAAATATGAAGACGGTTTCTATGTAGTTGGATGGTGCTCTTGAATAGGAGAAATTCTTTTTTTTGTTTGTTTTTGAGACAGAGTCTCACTATGTCGCCCAGCCTAGAGCAATCCTCCTGCCTCAGCCTCCCAAGTAGCTGGGACTATAGACGCACCACCACGCCCAGATATTTTTTTCTATTTTTGGTAGAGATGGGGTCTCGCTCTTGCTCAGGCTGGTCTTGAACCCCTGACCTGCAGTGATCCTCCTGCCTCGGCCTCCCTGAGTGCTAGGATTACAGGTGTGAGCCACTGCGCCCAGCCACCAGAAATTCTTGAGAGAGGGGGAAATCTATTTTCACTCTTGTTAATATTTACTATTTTGTAATATTACATCTATTATAGTGGTGTTACATTGAGATAATAAAATCATATTCTAATTCTAGAACCTACCAAGAGTGGATTGTACTGTTCTTTGCACATAGTCCTTTTAGTAAATCTTTGGTCCATTAAGTTGACCTAAGTTTGATTGTTTAATAAATGTAGGTATTACATAAAATGTAGATTGATTGAAGAAAATGAAGAAATTGCTTGGATCATAATTTGAGTGAAGCAAGCATGAATTCTCTCTTTTTAACCTCTTGTTTTAGTGACAGATGATAAGCAAGTATGAGTTCTGAAGAGCAGGTGTCTATGCAGTCCAAATATCAGGATAAAATACACTAGTTTATTGTTCAAGTAGCAAATTTGCCTAAATAATCATTGAGAAACACATATAAATCGACAGATTGTTAAAAATGGGTTTATATCAAGAATTTTTTTTTCCTTTTCTGATAAATGCATCTGTGTAAAATAACTATAATGTATACTTTGGAAGAACTGGCAAAACTAAAGCCAGTATTTTTTGCTACTTAATGAGGTTAGCATAAAGATACCTCAGTTTTAAGAAAAAAACTTGTTTTCTGCATTTTATTTATAAACTTTTAGAAGTTCTAGTGTTTTGAAGATTAAATAATGTTATTCTTAATATCACAAAACTCAACCATTCTTTTCTTTTATTTCCTGTTTAATTTGCATACATTTTCAGGTTTACTCCTTATTTTGACCTAAATGGATTGTATATGCTAAATATTATAATTCCACATATGGAAAACATACAATGAAATATTTCAACACTGAAAAACAAATCATATTAACACAATTGGAGATCTAGGATTCATATTTCCATTTTTTAAACCATATGTCCAAGTCAAACAAAAATATACAGATGATCTCTAAGCAAAACGTTTTATTTGGAAATATATACATATGAATATATATATGTGTGTGTATGTATATATATGTGCAATTTGAGGCATACAGACAGTCTGGGATGGTCTTCAGTATGTATAAAAACAAAGAAAAATTTGGGACTTCTATTTGAAAGAGAAATGTTACATATTGTTTTGGAAGAAAATTCATCAGCACTGTTGAAGTTACCAGGAGCTGGCAAGCTC
This sequence comes from Indri indri, assembly GCA_004363605.1. NCBI lineage: Eukaryota > Metazoa > Chordata > Mammalia > Primates > Indriidae > Indri > Indri indri. Next base: position 15,176 of record RJWJ010012651.1, on the reverse strand, counting down.
TGACTGGTAAGTGACAGCGGTAGGTAAAACTACTCTTAGAATCATGGCAGATCATTTCAGCAGCTACTAGGTAAAGCTGGTCTTACAGTTATAGCAGGTCGTGTGGCAGCTGACTTGCAAGAGAATTCCTCAGCACGTGCTTTGTGTCCAAGTACTTTTTTTGTTTCTAGTCTCTTGACTCTAATTTAGTTGGGTATGACAAGATAATTCCAATTCATATAATCGATTTTCACACATTTATTAAATAAATCTTATGTGAATCCCTGTTCTAAATGCTATGCACCATTCTCAGTATTCCTATGGTTGATATGTGGGTTATAGTTTTAGCAACCAAAAACGTAACAAAGAAAATAACAATGCACACGTGTAATTTTAAAACAAGATAATGATTCCTTTCCATTTCACTTTTACCTACAGGAAGCATTGAAAGGCTTCAGAGGGTAGAGAAATCACTTTCACTTTAGGACATTTTGAAATATTTCAAAAGAAAAGTTGAATTTGATATAGAACTTACAAGAGAGGTTAAGATTTCTTTAGTTAGCAATAGAAGAAGAGCATGTTGGTTAGGGGAATAGAAGATACTAAAGTGTAAATGGCACATGATAGCAAAAGTAGACATTTATTTAGTGCTTATTATGTATTGTGTAATTTACATACATTACTTCATGTAATCTCACAATAATCTGAAATCCCCATTGTGTAAGTGGGGAAAGTTAAGCTCAGAGATATTAAGCAATTTACTGATGGTCACACAGCTCCTAGGCTGTATTCATTCCTCTCTCACATAAATCTATTGTTACCAGATCTGAGTTCATACCAGAGAGAGCTAGAATTTAAGACTAGAAAACTACTCTAGGGAAGCCTGTAGGAGAATAACTACATCTGTCAGTAGGTGAGCAACGTCTTGTTTCAATGACAGATATGATATTTACAGTGAAAGTGACCTTTTTTCGTATGTAAGAAATTCAATACAGGATTCCACTTACTATGGCAGGATGTGAAATTGACTCTTGAGATTTGACCTTCCTAGTACTTTAAAGGTAAAACTAAAAAAACTCAAAAATTGACAACAAGTATGTTACAACTACCGACTAAATGGGAACACTGGGAAAAGGACAGCTGGAACACAGAAGTTTAGATAATTTTTTATTACACTGAGCTGTACACCTGTCTTAGTTTTTGTTCAAGTTTCCAATATTAGATTTCTTTGGGGAAAAAATGAGTTGAGATTGTATCAGGATAAAGTAGCATGTCATGAAAATTATGCATGGAATATTCCTATGAAATCAGATTTTTCCCATCACTCTAACTAGAGGTATGTTGAATATATGAAGATTTCCTTCCATAACATACGTAAATTATAGTCTAGCTACAAGTAAGCTTGACTGTAGTTAGATAAGCTTTGGATTAATTTAGAAGGTAAAATGTAGGTGGTTTATATGTAAAAGTCCGGATTTAATACTTTAGTGTTATTGGGAAAATACATAGAGAAAATACAGCGTTATCTAATCCAGAAAAATATTTAGCTGTGGTTGAGTAAAGCAGCAAAGGAAATCAGTTGCTTTACCCTAACATTTTCTACACCTGAAATTTCCATTAATTTCATGTGTATACACACACTCATACACCCACACACACACTCTGTCATACTGCTGAATAATCTTTATATGCTACTAGATAGATGCATGCTGAAATTAATTACTTTTGTCAGCCGAATACAGCACAAATGGACAGTCTCAAATGTTACCTTCCTATCACACACAAAATTTGTACTGTGATCTCTGTCTCCTTTTTTAGATACTGCGATGAAATTTCATCTATAGTGATGAAATTCATTGCAACATTAGGAAATAATATTTGTTCTTTTGAAGATAAATGGTAAGTTGACATTTTTGAATCTCACCATATTCACACATAAGGTAAAAAAATAGTCAAAAATTAAAAGTGGAATATAAAGTTCAGAAAAGCTATCTTTGAAATCACAGTGTGATGAGAAAATTCATTTTCTTACTTCCTTTAATAACCAGAAATCTTTCAGTAGAACTCATTTTTAATAAAATGTTTATATAATATAAAAACTAAGATGCGATATCTAACAGCAAATTTGAAGCTAATTAGGGTAGTATTCTTGAATCAAAAAATGATGTTATTAAATATAATTTACCAATTCTTTTATAATAAAAATTAAATTGTAGCAACTGTAGTGATAAGGGCTTAAAGAATAGAAAGATTTTTCTTGGATATGCATGTATTTCATATTGAATGAATCAGAAATTATGTCTGTAGCTGTGATCCTATCACACTAATGCAGGTACTCCCTTTGGAATAATGGCTTTCTAACATAATTTAGTTAATTGACATTTAAGCAGCACAAGCTTTGTAGAATTAACCAGGTAGACCTTAGTGATCCTGGAAAAGAAATGGAATAGTTTGTGTTTCAGTGGATTTGTTTTACAATCAAATTCTGTGCTTTTCAGCTTTTTGTGAGTATCAAATTTATGTGTATATCAGTCTAGGGTTTGAGTTTACCTTTCTTACAATAAATTAGCCTGTTACTATTTCATGGATGCTGGTAGAAGACACAAGACTCTAAGGTCAAAGGCAAAGGACTTTATTATCACAATAACAGCAAGCAGCATGTGAACATCAACAATGTTTCAGTTCTCCTTGCCCCCATGTTCTCCAGAAGTGATGCAGAGGGCTCTGATGATGCCTGCATATACAGCCATGTTGCTGGAATCTAGGAGGCTGAACCACTTTGAACCCCCTACCTTCCTTTTTGGCCAGGCTTCCATCCAGGTATATCAATCCTGCCTACCTGAGATAACTGATGAGAGAAAGAGACACATCATGCCCAGGAATTACAGGGGTAGAATCCTGAATTTTCAAAATAATTTTATATAATTCTCCTCCCCTTTCATCTGATCATTACCCTGGAAGCAGCCAAGAGATTAATGCATTTTAGCCACATTCATTGACCAAACTTTCATACTAAAGAATATAGACCAGGAAGAGATAAGAGGGGTAAAGTCTGAAATAAATTTTAGATGATTTTTTAAAAGTCCATTCCACCTGTCAATGATGCCAGCAGCCTAATGTTGATAAGGGGCATGAATCTCCATCAAATCCCTTGACGCCCATTTTGAGGTAGCCTTTATGACAAAAGGTGAACCACTGTCAGACTGTAGATGGTTTGGAAATAAGAACATGGCACAGTTTCATTTTAAGGGTCCTAATGGGGTACCTAGAGTAACCTGATCAGACTAGAATAACACCATAACTAGAAAAAGTGTTGACAGTCATGCGTTACCACCAATAGCCCTAAGAGAGGGATAAAAGATCGAATGCAGTGAATTTTCCAGAAAAGGGTAGGGTCAACAATTCCTGCAATGTGTCCTCCCACTGCAAATTAAACCGGCCAACTTTTGGCAAGAATCACAAGTTTGGTATGCAGTGGTGACTTCTGCACCAGAAACATGTAGCTCTTTACCACATGCCCAGTCTACACAAGTGGATGTGTTGCCATGTCTGGTACGATGAAGGATTTAGGTAGTGATGGAGACCATCTGAGCAGTGCAGGCCTGTTCAGCAGCTTGATTCTGGTTGCCCTCCCAGGATGAGACTTTACCATAGATACCACATGAGTGATTCAGTCTGTGAGATTGCCAGTTGAGATTTGTTTCCACAGTTCACGTCCAAAGAGGGGTGTATTTAATCAGTCAGTCTGCGGTCTTACAAATGGAAGACCAGAGAGGACATTGGTAACAACCAAAATGTCAGTAAAAACATTTAAAAAGTTTCCTCAAGGAGAGTATTGGTCAGGGCCATTAGGACTACCTTGAGTTCTGTCCACTGAGTGGAGTGACCACATCGATTTTTGTTTTCAAATATCTGGCACTTAAATCAGTAGGGGCTTGAGGTATACCATGAAGTTTTAATTTAGCTGAGCTATTAGTAAATCAGGCTTAGAAATATAGGAGAACACTTCAAATAAAAGACCCCAATGGGATAGCAGTGTTGCCTCATGAAAGCAATGGAAGATAATGTTTCCTCCAAAGGTGTAGCTGCCTCTGTTTGATGTGAAGCCTAGGCTCAGGTCAGCTGTGCTTTTGGCTATACCATTTCCATTTGACTATTCATGCCTGTTGGGTTCTTTCCTTGTTAATGAACCTGGGCATCTTGCATGTGTTTATTGGCTATTTTTATTTATTTTCCTATAATTTGTCTGTTTGCATTATTTGGCCACATTTCTATCCAGTTGTTCCTACTTATATCGCTTTGTTGAAGTTCTTTTTATATTATGTTTTTCAGTCCTTTATTGCTTGTCATTTATGGCGTCTTTCCTGTAGAAAAGTGTGTAATTTTTATGAAGTCAAGCTATCATTGTGCCTATATGCCTTTTGGGCTTGGCACGGTACCTCAAAAGTATTCTTATCCTCCAATGATCCCACTGGAGTGTAAGATTAAAATATTTCTGTATGCTTCCTTCCAAACATTATAATGTTTGAATCTTTAATCCATCTAGAATTTTCTTACATATGAGGATTGGTAATCAAATTTAATTTTCTTCTAAATGAATACTCAATATCCTAACAGCATTCATTTCATAATTCTTCCCTACCCCACTCATTTAAAATGACACATTTTTCCATATAAAAATTCCAAATATACTGGGATATGTATATTGGACTCTTTATCCAAGTTTTAAAAATTAACATAATAGTATTGACAGGACAGAAAAATAATTATGTAACATTATTTTGGAATAAATTGCTAAATAATAATTTTTGAAGATACTGCCTTGTAGCTCATAATGTCTTTGGCTTTCCCAAATCATGCTTAGATGTGCATTTTTCATTTTCTTTATGCTACAAAAGAATTATTAATGGAGTTTACATTATGTTAGAAAAAGATGAAATGAAATTTAGGTTTTATAAGAAACCATTCAACAGAAACATATTCAATCTTAAAGTATCCAAACAACTGGGATCATCTTTTCAGTAAGAAAAACCATTGCTTCATTCTACATTCATACTTACTCCATTGTCAGAAAACTAAAGGTGTGAGCAAGGTTAAAGATGATGAAGGAACTACATTTCCTTTCTGGAAATTTTCTTTATATCAAGACTAAAAGCGACTAAGTCCACGTAATTGACTTCTCAGTCTTGAGTCAATTTGAAACTGAGAAATCTTGAATATGTATTATATTTAGTTATAGTTAGAGAGGTTGCATCATTACCAAAGACGTAATCTTTCTAACTATTAAATCTTGTCATACAAAATACTCCAAGTAAATTCTGTGTTAATTGACATGTTGATACTGGAATCTATTTCAAGCTTAATTACCGCTGTTTGGTTCTTGGGTTTAGCCTCAGTCATGTGTATGGAATGTAGTCATTCGTGTTTCAATACTGTATATACTAACCACCCTAACAAGACAGATCCTTGATGTCTTTTCTTCTTAGGTAAATAGGAAATGCATGCCCAGCACTCTTTGCATAATTAACTCATGTGATTTTTCACTACAACTCAGCAAGTTAGATTTTATTATATTCACTTTACTGATGAAAAAAAAAACATATTCAAAGAGATTAAGTGATCTGCCCAATGCCAAAAGCTAACAGAGCAAACTTGGAACTTGAAATATTATCTGTAGGATTCCAAAGCCCATGATCTCTCTGCTATACTATCATTCAAATAACGCTTCAGAGGCTAGTTTAAAAAAGTATACTTACAGACCTGAGCAATAACTCTTCTGATTGAGTTTATGGTTATAGAAAGCTTACAGACCCAGGAGGCTGACACTCTGGTTACCAGTACTTGACAGTTATATTATTATACTTTTGGTTTCTGAGTCTGACTTTATTCATCTCTAAAATGGAGGAAAATAAGACATGCTATACCTCTTACTTAACACATTAACTGAACATTAAATTACATAATTAAAAAATTAATCTATTTACTTATCTGCTCAGTCTTACAATACACACAGAATAGTTTCAGAATAGTTCCATTGTTAGAAGGTTACCATGGTCACATACTAAGGACAAATCTATTAAGAAGAATTAGATTTGCCATTATTTTGTTTTTAACTCAAAGCATGTGTTCAAAATTCATATTCAACAGTAACTTAGCTCGTTTCTTCCTGAGCCCTTTTTTCATGACGGTAACACTATTTAATTTAATACAGGTTGGTTTCTATGTTTCTGTTTATATTCATTTTTGAATATGGGAAAACCTCTCAGGGAAGTATTACTCCCCTCTTTCTACTCTGTTTCCACCCACTTGCTCTAGGTAAGCAATTTCTTTAGTTCTGATTTCTATTTTCAGTTCTCTTTTAAAAAGAAAAAAAGGAGAGCAGATACATGTATGTTTCTTTATTTCCGGCATCATTGCTTTAAAATATAACCTGTGTTCCTCTCCTGCTTAAAGCTTTACCTCCCCACTGCCTTCCCACCACTCTTGTGATAAACCCAAACTTCTTATGTCATCTTCTAGAATCTAAATTATCTGGCCCTGAGTAATTTTTTGATTTCGTCTTCTAGTATTCTACCCTTGGTCATTCCACTATATTTACTTACATATATAAATGCTTTTCCTTTTCTCATGGTGTTTGAACTTGCTAAACTCTCCCTGGAATGCTCTTCACTCTCTTACGTTATTGTCTGTTCAAATGTCACCTTAGAGCATCCAGCTCTGGCAACCCCATTATTATTCTCTGTACTTTGGGCCTGCTTTGGTTGTCTTTATAACATTTGACACTACTTAACATTATGCCATACATTGTTTGCTACTTAATTATTGTCAGTTCACACACTATAATTTAACCTCGATGAGATAAGGACATTGTCTTGCTCACCATTGTATCACTTGTGCTTGCAACAGTGCCTTTAAATAGCGGATGCTCAAAAAATATTTGTTAAATGGGAAAAAAGGATAAATTAATGAATCAGTATTTCCTCTGTGTTTCTCACTTTTCCTTATTAGTCTCAAGTCCCCATCCTTTTTTCTATGAGTTATTTAAAGAATTGACTGTTTTGTATTATGTTATTCCAGTTGTCTGTAGTATCCTCATTGGTTTTTGTTGTTTCCACTGTTTTTTTTTTTTAATTTTGCAATAGCGTTTTCTCTTTCCATGAAATTTTTTCCTGATGTCACAGTTTCCCCTTTGTCCCCATCTTCCCTTAATTTCATAGCAGCAGTGTATTCTTGTGTCATGTTGAAAATAAAGATTTTCTAATATCCAACTTTTTATCTTGTAGAAATATCACTTCAAAGAAGAATGGTTGTTTCCCATTCTTCAGATTGATTCTTTCATTTTGAATTACTGAAGCAGTTCTCATCCCAGTGGTTTTTTTCTGTTTGCACATCTTTATAGTGGCAGATCTGTGCTCATTCAGTATTTGTGAACTGAGGTGGGTTCTCCAGAAAGACTGTGTGTATCTCTGGTAGATTCTGCCAGGGGGAGTTAAAAGAGGAATTTTATTTATTGCGGTTTTATCTTGCCAGTTTGGACATCAAGATATTATATAGGAGAGACTAAAGAAGAAGAAAATGCTTCTTCTAAGAGGCTTGCCCAGCAGGGAGCGCAGCACCTCTGCTGAAGAAGGTCCTGGTAAATTTGCTGGGGCTGCTAGCTGTGCCACTTTCTAAGGAAATGGTCACCCTCCAAGCAAGACTGATGCTCCATGAGTATGGAAAGTATGGAATAAACATTTTTTAAGTTTTATTTTATTTTTTATTGGCACACTAAATGAGTAAACATTTTTTAAAAAGTCTTTGATCGTTTGCCTATAGTTTTCACAAGTATTTGGTAAAATTGAAATTGCTCCCCAAATATACAATAATCTACAGCACGGGCCATTTCTCCATCTATCCCCACACTTCCAACAAAGGATGTGCTACCAGGGTCTGTTTTGCATACTACAGGAGTTCCTTGTGTGTACTTTTCACTTTCCTGATTTATGGATTTCCCTGTATTTTTCTATACCTTTCCCTAGTTCAGTGAGAACTTAGAGGAGAGGTGTCAATTAAAGACTACATTGAAGTCACCCTTGTTACTGAAACTTAGTCACATAATCTCTTTTAATGCTTGATGTCATATAAAAATAGACAAAATAGTATAGTAAGTCCTAGAGACTTGTCTCCCAGTTGGTTATGTAACAAATATAACTTACCCAATGATGGCATTTTGTTTGCTTAACATTTTACAAGACTAAGACTTTTTAGATCCATTTTCTACATATGCTACATGCATATCTAGATCCATTTCATGTAGACATACTACATGCATCTAGACTTGTTTTTCACATTCTATTCCACACATATCAATATCCCAGAACCAAGATTTGCTTTTGTCAAATGAACTGTCCTAAAAGAAAATGAAACAATTGCCCGTGAGAAGAGTGTATAAATAATGAATAGTAATTTTTGAAATATTAGAGGAAACCTGTCAAGTTGGTATGTTCCATCTGTTTTCCCTCTTGTCCCACATCCTCACTGTGCCCTAGAAGGCTGAGGGAAGAAAAAGAGATGAACTTGCTGGGGGACATTTTCCACAAGTCCCATTTCTTTACTTTAAGTTAGCCCAATCCGCCCATGTCACGGTGGCTAGTAGTGTTACCACCATCATAGATGGTGCAAATCCTTTCTTGGGCATTTCTGGGGACCCCTTTACTTTACGACTATTTCATTTTCCAGTCCTAGAACTATCTTGACCTTCTTCTGTGCTCTTAGGTTGTGCTCACAGACTCCTGGCTCCAGAATAAAATTGATTTCCCAGGTTTTGATCACTCTGACTGTCTAAGTACTTGGGACTTCCTCTCACCTCTGGCTGCTGGTACCAGGTTTCAGCTGATGAAGTTACATTTTTATTTCTGATTCAGGCAGAAGAGTACAGTACAAAAGGGCATAGACTACAGAGCCAGAATGTCTGAATTTGAAATCTGGCTTCAAATTTAGTCAGCTGAGGGTCCTGGGCAAGTAACCTTACCTTTCCAGTGTTCTTTTTAGTCGAGATTATAATAATATGAACATCATAATATTGTTTCAAGGAGGAAATAAATAATATTTGTAATATGTTTAGAACAGTGGCCGATACATGACTATTACCATAAACGTCGTGTAAGAAAATAAGAGTCTATTAGCCCAACCTATTTCCCACAGGTAGAGAAGCAAATTAGTATTTTTTTTTCTTCTGTTTTCCAAAAGAATGTCCTGAGTTTTAAAACTAAATTATTTTCTGCTTTGGACTTACAATCTTCCAAATCAGAATTTTAGACAGCTGCTTCTCTCTAGCTCTTACATCATGCTTCCAGAAAGTCCCAAACTTGGCACTGAACAGCAATAAAATGGATGTTTGCAGAGTTTAGGCTCTAATTAACACAAAATTGCTTAAAAACTACAAGGACTTTGCATTTAAGGGAATATAAAATTTACAGACACATAGAAGATGGACACTTCCTCAGCTAAGTTTTCCTCAAGTGTTCTTGAGAGTCAGGGCAATAGGCCCCTATAAATCCACTGTAAAATGAGTAAGATACCTGGCTCTTGAGTTGTAAGATTAACTCGTTAACACATCGGCTTTATTCAAGAAAGTTACTTTAAATGTGCTTTTAGCTCACATGTCTCCTATGCTTTTATCAAGTAGGAACATCCAAAACGTTCCTCACTTTCCCATTTCATTTGCAATGAGACTAATTCTTGACTGAATTTCACTTTCTCCCAATTTAAAATATCTAATTATTTCTGAATGCTGGAACCCTATCCACCCAGATGATCTCTGTCTCTATTGCCAAGTTTCTGTTAGGGTTGACATTTTGCTTTTCTTCCAAGTTCAGATGTTATCTAAATATTGGAAAAAGTTCCCTATATTTCAAATTAGCTTACTTAACATTTATGTATAAGCAATTCTCATTAATTTCTTTTCTAAATTCTGGAAATTTTTACTCTCAACTGTCTTCGAGTTTCTATTTCCAACTGAGATTATCTTGAAATTTTTCAGGTTATCACTTGAGATATATTGATTTGACGAAAGAGCATCTGTCTTTTATGATTAGTTTAGAAGGAATTGTGCTCATACAGACCTATTTTCATGAAAAAGAAGAAAAAACATGTGAATCAAAAGATTCAGCATGTGTTCTGTTTAATGTAACTACAGTCAGAAGTGATATCATGATCTCTTTGATCTTCTTACCTATAGGAAAGAGAGGGCAGAAAGAATGAGAAACTCAAATCTGACTTTTTGGAAAGACCTGGTATCAGGATGAATGCCAAAGTGTAGAGATATGCCAAAGTAAAAAGGTTAGGACAATTTTTTCCAAAATGTACCAAAGAGACTCTTTTGGCCTAGTGGTGCAATAAATATTGAAACGTACAGCTTAGTTGATGTCCAAAAGAATCAACAATATTCTGTTTAATAGTGGACAGTAGATTTGTTAAATAATAATTCTTTCAAATTTTGTATACATAATGTGTTTTTTATAAATACAGGAATGTATTCGAATTGAAGCGGCGGTTACCTTTTATTACCTTATTATCTTTTTTTACCCCCCATCCACCTAAGACAGTGGTTCTCAAATGAGAGCAACTTTGCCCCCCACAGGACGTTTGGCAACATTTGCAGACGCTTTTGGTTTTTAAAACTGGAGGTAGTGGCTACTGGCATCTACTGTGTAGAGAATTGAGATGCTGCTAAACATCCTATAATGCACAGGACAACAAAGACTTAATCACACCCAAACTGCTGATAGTGCCAAAGTTGAGAAACTCTGAATTAGGTGCTTAAAAATATAGATAATTAAGGAAACAAGGTTATTCATAACCAAGAACTCATGCCATTTCAAAGAATTTGGAGAAACTTTCCTCATCTTTCAATAACAAAATGAGTCTGACAGAAATTTCAAAATGCCTTTCCAGAAATATGACATGTGTAGCCACAATTGTGTTTTCCCTTTAATCTCCTTGTTTTTCCCTAATGGAGGTAGGATTTTCATGTGGGGAAGACAGAATTGTGTTGTTATAATGTGATTGAAGTGGTTTTTAATCCTTAGAGAGCTATACAGATATAAGGAGTTATTGTAAAGATAAAAGCTCAGGGCATCCTTGAACTGAATTCTTCGTTGTCTGATGTTGTTGCTGACAGCCACTACTCCTGGATATTTTGTTTAACCTGTAGGTCATTCCCTTTGAGCATAATCTTTAACCCTATTTCTTCAACCTAGTACTTCCTTGTGGTGTTTTCAGCACAAAACATACTGAAGTAGTTTTAGTATTAAGACCTATTTTTCTGAAATATCAGAGGTTGGTTGGGTTTCAGACTCTATACGAACTTGTAAAACCCAGTTATTCTCCAGTGAAAAATTTTTATAGAGACTTCCTAGCAGCTGGTAGAGTAGATAGCCACTTTTGCTTCAATCTGATAGTCTCGAAGGACTTTAGTACCATCCAGTTGTCTCTGGGCCTTTGACTCATGGTTTATTACGGGCCTACTTCCCACTGCTTATGCTAGAGCTTTCACAAATAGCTTCTTTTGCAGTTGCAGGTAGATTTGGAAGATCAACTGGAGGAGCGGATGTCAAAGGAGGTCTGAACCTTCCCTTTACTGATGAAAGAGGTCAGAAAATATATAATCATCGGAGCCAGAAACAAGCATCTTTAGTGTTTAGAAACTGGAGCATTTTTTAAGATGCCCCTGAAACCTGTAGAAGCAGGTAATTATGTAATTACATCAATTGTAATTATTAACATATAATTTCATCAATTCTACTAAATGTTTTATAGGTTCAACTATAGGTTTTATAGGTTACGGAGCTGTGGTACATGTGTACCATGGAGTACTACTCAGCTATGAAAAACAGTGGTGAACTAATAGCACTTGTATTATCCTGGCTGGAGCTGGAGCCCATTCTTTGAAGTGATGTATCAGAAGAATGGAAAAACAAGCACCCCATGTACTCATCATCAAATTGGTACTAATTGATCAATACTTATGTGCACATATGGAAATAATATTCATCAAGTATCAGGTAGGTAGAAGGGGGAGGAGAGGATGGGTAAATCCACACCTTATAGGCATGGTGCGTACTTTCTGGGGGACAGGCACACTTATAGCTCGGACTCGGTGGTGCAAGAGCAATTTATGTAAACAAAGTGTTTGTACCTCCATAATATTCTCAAATAAATAAAAATAAATAAATAAATAATTAATTAAAAATCATGTGAAATGTAAAAAAAGAAATAAAGCTGGTTTTAAAATATATATATATGTATATAAAATAAAACACATAGAACAGGATTTAAGCATTGAATGTTGAATTAGACTAGTGTTTTCTTTGAACTCTAAAATTTGCATTTCATTTATAAGGTCACAGTAGATAAAATGAATGCATTCAACCCTACATTAATGAACCATTTAAAGAGTTATTCACTGATTTTGGCAATTTGCATGTGTTTGCTGTTTTATCTTTAAGTTCCATCTTTATTTTAATTTTAATATCACTTAGATTTTTATTTTCTCTGAAGATTTTGTCAGTAACATGACAATGAAAATTTAAAAGTACTTCGTTGTTATGGTTGCTACCAGGTTTTTAGGAACAGTGTTCCATACCCCTAATATGTTTAGCTCAAAACTTTATTTTTTAAAGTCAACCAATATTACATTTCTTGAACTTCTTTCTAACTACTGTCTTTACCTCATCTCCATTCTGGAATTAATAACTGAACATTTTCTTTGTACTCTATCATTCAATTTCTGCCCTCTTATATGGGCTTTTTCTCTCTTCTTCTATTTAAAATATTTTATGGCTGTTATATCCTGAATAGAAAATGCACTAATGCATCTTTTTTTTTTTTTAATTTGGATTAAATCATACTTGTTTCCAATTCATTTTCTTATAGGTTTTATTCTTTCTTATCATCATTGTGTCCTCTTCATTCAGCAAACATATTAACATGTTTAGGATCAATACTTATATTTTACAACTTCATCTATAAGGAAAATACTTATAAAATAATGTAATTTTCTCTACAGTAGATAAATTCAAAAAATAAAAAAATTTCAAAAATCAAATATCTTCCAAATATTCTACAATTTGAAAAATAAATAAGCTTTTCATTAAAAACAGCACTTTAAATTCTTTCAGGAATGAAGTGGGATTAAAATATTAACATGACAAAAGTAAACTATTACTGTAATAATGTCTAATATCTATGAAGTGATTAAGATGTATCAATAATTAAGTTAAATGCTCCCAAGGCATTATTTTATGTAATTTTCAAAACAACTGTATGACGTTTGTACTTCTATTATTACCATTTTATAGATGAGATTACTGAGGTTTACAAAAAATAACAAACATCCAAGATCACACAGCATGTGAAAAGAAAAGTTGTAGGCCCATAATCTTGTTCATGATGCTACTCTTGCCCATTTTTCCAGATAGATAAATGTGAAATTTAAGCAGGCTGTAGATGGCCATAGTGATACTGAACAAAGATGGAATTATCGCTAACAGTTTGGTGTATCACTTTCCATTACTTGACTGTCATTTGAAACAAGGATGTCGTACTATTTTTTAAACTAAATCTAGTCCCCAGTGTTCTGAGTTTTTCTCAGGAGAAAGTGGACAGTCTATCAAATAAAGTGTCAGCAAAATGGCCTCAAGGCTCATCAAAAGAACAGCCGGCCACATCAACGAGAAAATAATGGACCCTCTGTATAAGGCCAGCTGGTCAGAGAGTACATGGGCATTTGAAAAACAACTTCAGGTAAAAGGAAAGAAATCATGCAATATAAAATGACATTTTTACATTGTATAAATTTACCTTGTAGCCTATCTGTTTTGTAATTCTGTATAACTTTACTCAGAAAATATTTCAGGCTAAAAATTTTTCATTTTTTCCAAAATTAACTTTATTTTTAATCTTCCCCAAAGTTTTTTGGAAGTTCATTTTTATATATCTTAACTGTGATGTTCTTCCTCAATCTTTATTAGCAAGTACGTAGCAAGGTTTTTGAGATTGCATTTTTGTAGTAAGTTGGAAAGTGTTTTCTAAGTATACATCTTTTTCCAGTTGAACTGATCAAAAGCTCTCTTTCAGAGATGAAACTAGTTGGGCTGGTTTAACTCCATGGCAATGGAATTAATGAGACTGTGTTTTGGGTTTTTGGTTTTTTTTTTTAGTGAAAATAACAGAATTTTCATTTTTTTTTTCTTTTTCTCAAACAGATCTTTTAGATAGCCTAAAGGCTGGTCCCTCCACTGGCTACACCTCTTTATTTGGTGTGATGGACCCAAGGTTTCACTTCTGACAATTTTAACCAGGTGTGAGTTGTTACAGGCACTTCATGGGGTCCCTTCCACTTCTCTGCTTCCAACTGGGGCAGGGACCTGAAAGAGGCAAGCTCATGTGTAGTGGTTAGCACCTGACCCACACAATTGACATACTGTTTTACTCTATTTTCTTTTACTCATGGTTATACTACCATACTTACCTTGGGATGTTAGGAAGAGTCTCTCATAAACTATTTCTTAGGGGCTTGACTTAAGCCTGCTTCTAAAGAGCTACCCTTATCCAGAGGAGGGCAAGCGGCAATATCTTATCCCACTTTAGATGGGTTGCCTGCATCAATTCCAGGATGCGTGCAATTTCTATTCTAGGTATGGGGCTTTGTTTACACGCTGGTTACCTGTGCTACAAAGAAGAGTCTATTATCACTCTTGCTAAATGTTCAAGGCTCCTGGGTCCTGTTGGCAGTGGGGTATCTGTTGACATCTTTGCTGTAGGAGGAGGAGGAGCTGCTGAGCCATCTCTTAACTGTCTGTCCACAGCCTTCATCACCAGCATGTTGTTTTCCATTTGCTTGGCCTCTTTCCCTCGACTGTTGATACCCGTCATCCCGTCATCTCCGAAGGCCTTTTCCTGTACACATGCAGGAACTTGGCAAAGGCCCTGTCAGCTCCTGGTAGGAGCCCATCTTGGAGTGAGTTCCTCCAGAAGGATTCTGGTAACCTTAGATGCTCCTTTCTTTCCTCTGTGGAGACCAAGCCTCTACCCAGTCTGAAAAAGTATCTACCAATACAAGCCTAGGCATCTGAGTGAAACTGCCAATCATCAAAAGGGTGGGCCCTCACAGATTTGGCTCCCTGTGTAACAGGTTGCCCTTCTGTCCTTGG
>RJWJ010012650.1:0-41566 GCA_004363605.1 Indri indri | reverse complement strand
TTTTTTTTTTTTTTTAGAGGGAACCCAGTTCTAGAAATTACTACCCAAGTTCTTAGTAAAAACCAACCTTAGCCTAGAATATTCCTCCCCTCAATTAGTGAGACTTCATAAGACCAAACCCCTTCCTTTCGGAGCATCTGCTCTTTTCGAGCCTGCCCTCTCCCTGTCTCTTGAGAGAGTGTACTTTCACTTTCACTTTCAATAAAAGCTGCTTGCTTTGCCTTACATGGTGTGTCCTTTTCTTCCATTGATCACCAAGAACCTGAAAGAACGTCCAGTTGGAGGACAGTAATGTGTGCCATCATCGTGGGCACACGCAGATTTTTGCTGGGCTTCAGAAGTAATGAAAATAGTGTACGGTCCTCCTTCAACCCTGAGGATCCAGATCAAATTTCCCCTACTGTCAACACATTTTGGAATTGTTGAAAAGATAAAGCCTCAGTTGATCATCTAACATGACTCACTCTTGCAGAGAAAGATGCTGCTTAGTGATGTGTATCTTACCAAAGCTGGCCTAACACTTGGCATGCCAGAAAAAGAAGCGGAAAAAAAAAAAGAAAAGAGAATGCACCTGACCAAGGACAACCACTGCAACCACGATTATAGATAGATGGCTTCAGGTTTCCTTTATCTCAGAATTTCCATCAGTTATACTTCTAGCCCTCTTCTGTGAACTTGCTAAAACCAGCATGGTGCTCTTCTTACCTTTGTCAGACTGAGTATCTGTATTGATCCAGATTATCTAGGTAGTTATGCACCCTTCTGTTTCATACTAGCTTTCTAGACTTTTCCTGAATGAACGAGACAGACTGAGTGTCTCTCTAAATATAAATAAGCTCTGCCTTTACTTGTTTATTAAGAGATGCAGTCTCCCTCTGTTGCTCGGGCTAGAGTGCTGTGGCACGATCACAGCTCACTGCAGCCTCCTGGGCCCAAACGATCCTTCTGCCTCAACCTCCATAGTAGCTGGGACTACAGGCGGGATCCACGGCACTTGGCAGCTCTGCCTTCTTTTAGGTCAGGGACCCAGAAGGTGGGCTGCCTCCAACCTGCTACTCACCTGTGGTGGCTCTTTGGGGCAACCTTACCTCTCCTTTTTTTCATTAATGTATTTTGTCCATGCCTGTTTAAAACCAAATATCTGTATGGAACACCTAAATCTTGCAATCATTTTACACTACTGTGATGTTCATCTTATCAATAACTATCACTTTCATTAAGTGAAACCTTATTCAGAGGTAATATATAAAAATAAACCACTACTCATTTCTTCCTCAGTAATACACGGTAATCAAAATATTTTCATCACTATACTTGCTTAGTTTCTGGGTTGTATAAAATAGCTATCCCAAGTAACCTAAAGGTTCCAACAATAAAATAATGGAACCATGTCATGTTCAAGGACAAATACAGATGACAAATATCAGACAGCAGCCAGCCACTCCAATTACCATCTTCTAACTCATCCTAGCTACAACTTGCCTGAAAATTCAGAAAGTTCTCACTTCCCTTAGCCTTCCAGAAATAGCAAAGTTATGTGGCAAAATAATGATTTATTTTTTACTTACTCATCAAGAAAAATGTTCTAAGTATAAAGCTATTCTTATTAGAGCTGATCTAAGAAGCAGAAAAACAGCCTGTAGTCTTTTCTTTTTCCATATTTGCAGTGTCACTAAAGAGGCTAAACTTATTTTGATTTGTAACAGTACAAATTGAATATGGATACCTCTGGAGACCATACAAGTAGCTCTAATGGTCTATTTTTGGTCACCATTCATGATAATCTTTTGGAACAGGTTTATTAATTGACTATGTTTACTTCCCTCTACACAACAATTCTCCAGATGAAAGTATAATCATTTAATTTTCTTTATAATGTATTTTTATGATGGTTCGTGCTTCTTAGGCTGATTCTAATCAATTCTAGCAAACACTTAATTACATATGATTTTTGAATGAATTACATCTTACCATTGACTGTTTTGGTCTCTGTTTAATTTCATTCATTTCTTCACAATTGCAAAACTTCTTTGGATAGTTTTCTTTCAGTCTCTCTCCTTGGATAAGCCCTTTGGCCCACATTGGTCCCTTTCTTTATTCCAGAATGTGTTACTGGAGAACACGAGTCATATTCAGTTCAAAGGAATGCTTTCGACTTCTCTTTGTATGGAGGCAACGCACCAAGGCTAACCTGCAATGTCCCTGCCCTCCTAGATGTTCCCTTCCTAAGGGGAACACAGTGATAGGGATTATTTCAGCATTGTTGTAGAAGCATCATTTGCTGTAAGTAAGGCAGGAATGCTCTCTCTGTTGCCTTACTTTAAAAACTTTGCTTTTCCTTGATGGCGCCACTTTTCTCAAAACCCCAGGAATATGCAGCTTGTTTTCACATATCCCAGTATCTCCAAGCAGGAGATGGATGCCCACATGCTCCTCACCTTCCCACCAGAGCTCTTTCAGATGGGGCAATTTCATCTTCATCCCAACACTCTCCTTTTTGGAATCTCAACCCTGTTATAACTGTCGCAAATGCACTAGAAATTTTTGGCCCTGACCTAAAGTTTTTCTTTCTAGCCACCATTATGTTGGTCAATTAAAAAATCCATGAAAACCACCTCTCACCTCCCATTTTACTAACTTCCTCTATCTCTACAGCTTCTACTGCCACTCTGGTAACCTACTCCCGTGGCTGCTCCATGGAGCTTAGCTCCTAGAACCACTTTACCACACTCAGTTTAGAGTAGAAAATCCCACTTCCTAGGGAGAAAAAAATTTTCCTTCCGATCTTCCCGCCATTCCCAAGAAGCCTGTTTCTTATTGCAGCATCACCGCCAGTTCATCAGCCCTCCCAGTTCTCCCCACCCACCAGCCCCTCAGGCTTCCCTCGCAGTCAAGCATTTCAGCGGCACTTGCTGGTCACCACCTCTCCCTGTCGTCCCCGGAAGAACCCATCTATCTGCTTTCTCTCTTCCTGCTTCTATTTCACTGGGTCCTACTTAAGGAAAATCTAACCATGGCTACCAATGGGAATATATGATTTCTAACCACAGCAAGGCCCTGGGTCTTCTGCTATCAGGTGTTCATGACAGAGGCTCTGCCAAATCTTCTTCAACAACCCTTAAACCACCTAATAATGACAGCTATCACTCGGGGGCAACAAGCACGAGGATAAGAATTACCCTGGGATACTGGATATACTGTATCTAAAACCCTCACATCCTTTCAGCAGTTACTTCACCTCTCCATGTCCCCATCTCATCTGTTAAAGGAAACACCATTATTTTGTCCATGAGATTGTCGTGGGTATGGAATGAGATATGTACAGAAAATGCTGGAAATGAGCAAATGGCACACGGTCCTCAATAAAGACTAGCTACTAACATAAGAATGATGATGGTAATGATAAAGATGATTACCCGCACAGTCATTGTCCCAACTGCACAGATAGTCATACTAACGACACAATGTCACACGGCTAGTAAATGGTGAAAGGAATTTTAAACACAGATCTCTCTGCTTCCAAATGCAGGTGTTGTCCTTGGCACTTCAGCCCTATCCTCTTCACCCTCAGAAGACAGCCCAGCCTCCCACCTACACAGATGAGAAAAGGGCCCATCAGATACCCTCAGGTTTGTAGCTACAGGAGTAAAGAGGGCTCAGCTGACATACCTTCATTAGACCGGGGAAATTTATAAAGGAGTCCCAGGAAACTCAACGTAAGAGATTGATCACCAGTGTAATTTATGTTAATTCATTCCAAAATATTTCACTCTATAGTTGCTGCCTTCTATAACAATAAAATAGCTTTGCTAAGAAAGGAATTTTTTTTTTTTTTGAGACCGAGTCTCTCTCTGTCACCCTAGGTAGAGTGCAGTGGCATCATCAGAGCTCACTGCAACCTCAAACTCCTGGGCTCAAGCGATCCTCCTGCCTCAGCCTCCCGACTAGCTGGGACTACAGGCGCATACCAAAATACTGGCCATTTTTTTCTATTTTTAGTAGAGATGGAGTCTCACTCTTGCTCATGCTGGTCTCAAACTCCTGAGCTCAAGTGATCCTCCCACCTCAGCTTCCCAGAGTGCTAGGATTACAGGAGTGAGCCACTGCACCCAGCCCCAAGATAGGAATTTTAATAAAATTCACTTTACCAGTTTTAAGTGAAACAAGTGAATTATCTTGTTTAAATGGAGTGGCCATGATCTTTTATTTTCAACAGCAAACATTACATTTGCGTCCACTTATTTAATACTATTTCTCGTTTGAAACATATTCACAATATTCTTATAAATATTGCTTAAACTGTAAATCAAGAGTTTTTTTTAAGCAACATGAAAATTGACCTACATAGAGAACATGCTTTGTTTCTGCCTGCCCACTTACATACAACTGCCCCCTTTTTTGGTAATGGCATCCCAATTTCTCTTTGGGAACCACCACTCTGCCACTCTTTGGCCATATGGTTAGGTGGGGCTGATGACACTGATGGGCTCCATTAGTGAGCACATGACCTGGGCCTGGCCAATGAGAATCCCACATTCTCCTGTCCCCCTGACTGGTTCAGAGGTGGGCACATGACCCAACCAGTAAGAGCCTAGCCCTAGGGCTTAGGTCAAAGTGCTGGGGAAGAGGAGCTATTTTTCCACAGGAGTTTCTAAGCTGATAAGATATAAACTGGTCATATCTGTCACCGTTTGGGAAAAGCTGCCTAAGAATAAAGCCAAAAACAAGAAAGCAGAGATAAAGAGAGGTTCTCCCTGCCATTGGATCACCTGAATCCAGCTGCGGCTAGAGCCAAATCCCTGGAGCTTTTCCACTACACATGCCAGTAAATTCCTTTTTGTTTGTTTGCTTAGACCAGTTTAAACTGGGCTTCTGCCATTTCCTACCAAAAATATCCCAACACAAACTATTGGTGCCAAATAGTTAAGAATGCACTGAAATAAAAGAAAACATGCTTGATTCTGGCAAGTTTGTGAAAGCAGCCGCATGTCACCACCTTGAATTCACTGCTGTTTTGTTGTCGCTGTTCAGTATGTGA
Organism: Indri indri; assembly: GCA_004363605.1. Classification (NCBI taxonomy): domain Eukaryota; kingdom Metazoa; phylum Chordata; class Mammalia; order Primates; family Indriidae; genus Indri; species Indri indri. The sequence continues at coordinate 36,528 of RJWJ010012650.1, read as the reverse complement.
CAGCCTGTGATTTAATTTTAAAGAGACAGAGGGAGAGAGAAAAAGAACGGCTCACTTCCTAACATGCACACGGGTCTGACTTTGGGTGATTCGATTTCTACATATCGTCACCCATGCTTTCAAGTTTCTAAGACTGACCCTCTGTCTATGCTTTGGAACCCTCTAGGCTGTTCTAGGATCCATTTCCCTCACTGTTCTCTCCCTCACCACAGAAACCCCCTCCCCACACCATCCTCAGCTTTTCTTATTCTACGGGTTCCTCCTTTAGCCTACGGGTACACTCACGTCTCCTCCACACAAAAAAACACATAGAAAAGGAAAAGCAAACTTCAATATACAAAATCCATACACACAATTAGGCATAAATAAAAAAACTTGAAGAAACCAGTGTAAAAAGTTCATGATAATTGTCTCTGGTGGTAGGATAACAGCTGAATTTTTCTCTTTAAAAAAATACTTTTTTGTACTTTCCAAATGTTCTTGGTATTCCTTTTATAGTAGAAATACATACTTTTAAAATATGCTTCCTCCTAAAGCTACCAACGTCCTTCCATCCCTCACAGCCAGACATCACAAGACGAAAGGCCCGGGTCGCTCGCTCCACCTCCTTGAGGAGCCTCGCTCGTGTCTGCTTTGGCTCGGTTATTACTCAACCAGCTGGAAGCACAGCCCCCACGGTGGCCAGTGTGGCCATCGTGCCTCTTCCTCCTCCGGCCCACTCGACCTCTTTGGCTTATCAGCCATCCCTTCCCTTGGCTCGAGTTTGAAACAGCAGTGTTATCCTGAGGTTTTCCTTCCTTTCCTTCCCCATTCGGTCATTCGGCCAATCTCACCAAGCATGTTTCTAATGTACCCTGCATGCATCACCTCCTCCTCGTTCCCATAACAACTATCCGCCATTGGACCCTCTTGTGGCCTCACCTCCCTTATTCCTCTGTGCCTGCATCTCCCCCATCTCACGTATCATGCTTTGCGAGTTATCTCCTGAAAACTCAAACATAATCATTTCATTCCTCCACCTTAAAACCTCTAACAGCTCTTGAACACATATGAAATCAAGTACAATTACTGGCCTGGCACCCACGTCCCTTCACAAGCTGGCCCTGTGGCCAACCTCACCTTTCACTTCTGCCCCACCTGGGCCACCGGCTCCAGGGGAAACCAAGTGGCCGGCTGCTCCCAGAACACCTCTCTTGTGCCCCGTGCCTTTCTCATGCTGCTCCGTTCTCTGCCCTGGCTTGCGTTCTTCCCTCCTCTGCACAAACTCTTGCTCATCCTTCAAGGCTCAGATCAGCATTAAATTCTGTATTTTAATAATTAGTATTTCTCACACTGTATTTTGGTCCCCAGTAGTCAGTGATCTCCTTTAGGACAGAAATACCATTTTATTTGTTATTATATACTGACTTCTGGCCTATAGAAAATAGGCAAATAAACAGGAAAAAAGAAAGGTGGTAAAAACTGCAGACTTTCCCTAGAGAATTGATTTTTTAATACATATTAAAGGAGTAATTACAGTATTTCTGGCTTCCAAAAATAACTATAATTCTCCCAAAGACTTTCATGTGGTCTGTATAATATGGTGGTTGTTCTATAGAAAGTTCCCTACTCTCAGTGCCCATAATGTTATTTTGGTCGCTTCTTTTGGTTTGGAATCAGTCTATTTAGATTGAAAAAAAAAACAAAAACAAAAATTTTAATCTTCATAATCAAAAATTTAAGTCATCTTAATTTCTTAGCTCTTCATTTATTCATGTCATCACCTAATGTTATAGTTAAGATTTATAAACCTATAGCTTCTACTTTTAAAATATTGAATGTGTCTGAATATATCTTTTGTGCAAGGAAAAGTAATATTATAATATGCAACATTTTCCAATTAAATTTGCTCCATGTATTTTTAAAGGGTTATTTATTCAATAAAATTATATTTTTTTTAGTTATAAGGTATACAATGAAGTGTAATCATAGAAAACTTAAATCTGAAGCATTCAGGATTTTAAAAAGTAGTTAAATGGTATCTCACATCCTGGAACAGTTAATTCTGTTGAAAAAGTCGTCTCTAAATTTTATTAGAAATTTCCATGCTTCCTATATAAAGAGGAAGTCATGAAATCACTCTTTCCTTTAAGGGAAATGATGGAATTCATCCAACAACTATTTATTAAACACTATGTTCAAAGCATGATACTACCAAAGCACATTAAAATGGGTAAGACATTCCACCATGCTCAATTCCCAAGGCGGGGAAGACAAGAACATGAATAACCACAATATAAACCCAATACGATTCATCACAAGAGAGGTCCCAAATGCTGAAAAAGTTCAGAAGCGAAAGACACTATACCCAGTTGAGAGATCCAGGAAATACTTCTCACAAAGAATAAGACATTAATCCCCGAAGAATTGATGGCATTTTTACGAACAGAACTGGGGAAAAGCCCATTCCAGGCAGTGGGAACAGCAAACAAAACAGGAGACAAAAAACGTGCGGTTGGTGTGAGCCTGAGCGTGGTCTGCGCTTCCCTCCCAGTCCCTGGCTTTGCTCCTCCCACACCGTGCAGAGCCAGTCAGCATAAAGCGGAAACATAAAGGGTCATCCTATTCCCAGGGTGTCCTGGGCTCCATCCAGTGGCAATGGCGAATAACTGAAAGCCTTTGAGCAGAGGTCCTACACGTGCAGGGCAGTGCTTGAGGAAAATTAATCTGGCATCGACATAGAGAGATGGAAGGGGAGCCTGTTGGAGAGACCCCAGTCCCACAACAATGGGAATAAGGGCAGGATGCAGAGCTCACCGCTGCTAAGTGCTTTGGTGATAAACTCAAAGGCTGCAACCAGGAGTTTGAAGTAATCTGTGACTGCTTCCTTTGTACCTAAAGTCCCATATAAAATGCATATTGAATTCCCAGAAAACTTTACAACCTCATTCTAACCTTCTCTCAATTCCTCCTTATAATAAGAAAGTCTGACGCTGTATGCAATGCCTGATCACTGACAGCTTTCAAGCTTCATCACCCCTGCTATTGATGCACATTGTGCAAGCTGTAGGAAAAGCCGGGCATGTCTTCCCTGTGCCAGCGGGAAGATCAAACCTCACTCCATGCATAAGAGCCCTCACCCTGCCCCCTCCTCAACCACAGTAAAAACCAAAGTCCCTCACCCCTACCTTCACTCAAGCTGAAGAGGCCAGTTTGGGGGCCTGCCCTGCTCTCCCCAGAAAGCCTCCTTATATGAGTAATAAATCTTCTCATACCTCCTGAGATGGTGTGGGGCCATCAGTCTTGACATCCAACCCAGTTTGGTGTCAGAGGGTTGATCCCGCTCTCCACGGAACAAACACAAATACTCTTGAATAGTGAATGATTATAATGTCCTTACTATATCCAGATTAGAGATAAGAAGACTCAGAGAGGAAGGGCATGACGGAAACACAGAAAGGTTCTGAGCTCCAGAAACCTTGCACAGGGAGACCCTCCTTTATTAAATGTGCCATGGTCTAAAGATCAGCTCGATGGTGACAATGTTGAATGGGCACACATAGTCACTTGAATATCTGGTTATCAACTTTAAAACAATTCAATGTGCATTTGGTACGTGTGTGGCCCCAGCCTTTCCTCCCTGGTGAACTCTAAGACATTACACAGTCACAGGAGTTATGTGCTTAATTCTCCCCTGATCACTTGCTTTTGACTAGAAGAAATCTCTACACAAGTTGGGATGGAAACACAATTAAACATTTGCCTGTCTTAAGATTCTGAGTTAAAGTGCCCACGCAACTGAAAGGCTAAAATGAAAAGTCACAAATAACATTGTTCAAACAGCACTTTAGTTATAAACCAAATGATAATCTTGATGTGTACATAGTACAGAAGGTATTTTCATACCTACAGATATCTAAAGGTCATAACCATGAAAAACAACATCTCCCCCAGAAAGAAGCTTATAAAATCATAATATTAAGTACTTACACATCTTTAGCTGCTCCTGCAGGGCCTAGGGGGAAAAAAAGATAGGTTTGTATTGGTGTCATAGTATTGCTATAAAAATGTTAAGCCCAATACCTAAAATGTAGTAATATTCTAGAAGAGACAAGAATATGATTTAAAGAAAAACAAAAACATTTCAAAAAAGGAAAAAGGAGGGTAACAAGATCATAAAATTCAAATCTTAAGTTTCAAATTTAGTTTAAGCTTCAAATCTTAGATTTATAATTCATTCTGTCCATTTTTAACAATTCCTATAAATTACAAGGTGTTGGTTCTGAAAGGAATTTTACAGATCACCTATTTCAATCTTCCATTTGACAGATACGAAAACTGACTTACTTTGGGAAACATTTTCTTTTCTAAGCCACATACCTCCTGAGTTGGTGTCTACTGGCATTGTTTGGAGTCCACTGTGCACTAATCACAAAGCGAAAGCAAAGTCACAGGACAAAACGCAAGTGAGGGACTACATGAATTGGGAAGGCTCAAAGACACCAGCCTGGTTTCAAAAGCAGTTACATGCATTTCTTTCTTTCTTTCTTTCTTTTTCCAGAGATGGGGTTTCGCTCTGTCACCCAGGCTGGAGTGTAGTGGCACCACCATGGCTCACTGCAGCCTTGGACTCCTGGGCTCAAGTGATCCTCCCACCTAAGCCTCCTGAGACCCGAGTAGCTGGGACCACAGGTGATGCCACCACACCCGGCTACATGTTTCTACCTCTGCTCCTAACTGCTACTGAAGCCTCTTGTTTCTGCTTCCCACCCACATGACAAAAACAGCCCTTCTCTTTCAGACCCCATTCCCATCACTTCTCACAGATTCTCTGCCCACAACAAGGTCCCATCTCTGCACTTCCTCCTTTTAATATCTTTATCTGTAGGACACAGAACTTGGTTCCAACTCTTACCAGATATGTGGCAGTAAATGTCCTTTAACCTCTTAAAAACTCACTTCCCTCTCATGTCATAGGAGGGTAAAAAGAGTAGCTTTATCAAAGGTTATTGCGAAGATGTAAAAAGATAATGTGGGTCAGGCATGGTGGCTCATGCCTGTAATCCCAGGACTTTGAGAGGCCAAGGCAGAAGGAGGATCATATGAGCCCAAGAGTTCGAGACCAGCCTGAGCAACATAGCGAGACCCCATCTCTACAAAAGTTTTAAAATTAGCTAGGAGTGGTGGCGAATGCCTGCAGTCCCAGCTACTCGGGAGGCTGAGGCAGGAGGATCACGTGAGCCCAGGAGTTTGAGGCTGCAGAGAGCTGTGATCACGCCACTGCACTCTAACCTGGGTGACAGAGCAAGACTGTCTCTTAGAAAAAACACAATGTGTGTAAACACTTAACACAAAAGCTGGCACATAAAAGTAGCACACTAAAGTATTATTATTAGCAGTCATATTTAACTTAACATTTCAATCTCCACATATATAAAATGGAAATTTAAGTAACTTCTGCACAAGTCACAGGTATGTGGAAACAAAGATGTGCTACAAATTAAGTCTATGGGAAAAGTTGTTGCCAAAATTTCAAGAATTATACGCTATACCCCAGTGATATTACTTTAGGATCTGTAACACTGAAAATTAAAAGCTGATTGATTGTAAAGATAATTGAGACTATGTCTCAAATAAATTCTTTTAAGGCTTTGACTAAACCTGAACTTTATAATAAACTGAGTTCCTTTCTTCAGGGAAGAGTAACGTTTCTGTGCCATAAGGATCATTAAATGTGTGGCACACACGCACATATATATAATGCTTTGGAATCAGAGATCGTTAAACCATAAAACCCTAAAATTAAAAAAAAAAAAACTTAAGAAAAACTGCCAACAGTGGAGTGCTTTGATAGGAAAAAAAATGATTAGTGCAACCATAAACACATCCGAATGTACATTTTATTTCAGAGTCAAAACAAGCATGAGAATCTAGAAGAAAGTCTAGAAAGAAAATATCCTTTTAATTTTTATTTTCTTTTTATTTTCATGGAAAAGGATCAGGAATGTTCTGGGGTTTTTGCTGTGATCAGAGGAGGGGAGAGCCAGAGGTGTCAGAAACTTCAATTCTGCAAATCTCATGTGGGGAAGAAAACAGATTATACCTGGACCATGAGTCCTCAGCATTTAAAGATGAGGAGCCACCTGGTACAATCCACAGGGTGAGCAGAGTGGACAGAAGCCATGCCCACCACATCTCGGCATGGCCGCAGGTGCTGGGGTAAGAACAGCATGTAATTGGAAGGCAGAAGACCCCGGTCAGGTCCCTGTGCCAATATTTGTCCAATAGTCACTGAATCACTGTGTTTCAGTGTCCAGTAAACAAGGACATACTGGGCCAACAATGCAGCTACGAAAACAAAGCACGATACTGTGTGCAATGAGTTTATACAGGGCAAGGTGTTGTGCACTCAGTACTTATTCTAATCAGCGTCAGGAACTCTCTGTCCTCTCCACCTTGATTGCAGCAAGCTGTGCGCACCGTCAGGGCCTCTTTCTTGCCGGGCTCGCCATTTAGCCCCCCAGCAGGCCAGAGGGAGATGGCTGGTGTCACCATCCAAAAGGAAGTCAACAGATCATTCCTTCTGTTCTAAATTGGCCCTTGTTTAAAAAGGGCACCATCTATTTAACAACTGCAATGGTGGGAGTGGAGTGGGGCAAAGAACTTGGAAACACTACATCAAGTGTATATATGTGTCTGTGTGTGTGTCTGTGTGTGTATATACGCACACACAATTGTAAAATGTGCTCCATTTTTTAAAAGGGAAGAAAATGTGCATCTTAGAAGAAAGGTAACATGGTGGTTATTGATAAGCTTATAACTAGGGTAGGGAGAATATGACTCCCCAACACACAACTTCCCAACATGAAAAAGAAAAAAATTGTCATTGTTGGAAACCTTCAACAAAACTATCAGAGTACGTAGGTATATAAAATGTAAAGTATAAGTTTATTTGTCCTGCAAAAGTATAAATTCATAAAATGATCACAAATAAAAGAAATATTCTTACCCTCACTACAACTTTTTAATCACATTCCCTTATATATTTTTTATAACTAACCAGATGGAGATCTCTAATCTAGATAATTTATTCAAAAAGTACTTTGATCAGAGCTATTCAGATAGTGCCAAAACCCCACTTGCTTTAAATTATATCTGTGGTTGATGTGATTTGTCATTTATTAAACAAATATTTATAGGGTGCATCTGCTTTTTTCTAGGCTCAAGGGATAGAGCATTCATCCTGTTAATACCACTTCATTTCCTGCCAAACTGGCCCTTTACTGTCTAAACATAGCCTTGGTGGGTTAATATTAATATAATGGGCCCTGGGAGTAAGAGAGATGGAAGAAAGGTAACAATGTTTCTTGTGGGGAAAAAAAACACCAAAAAATATACAGATCATTAGAATTTTTCTGGGTCAAAAGATTTAATCACTATTTTCCAAAACTGTATAAATGATAACCATAATTTAAGTATCTTCCAAAAAAAATGGAGAGGGAGAAAGTTTGCTCTCAGAATAACATAATATGCAGCTCCATAACAAAAAGTAACTGTACATGGTTGTCCTGGAAGGAAGAACATCTCCCTCTGAAGGTAACTGTTTCTTTAATACTTCAACATTGTTGATTGTTTCTCAAATCATTTCATCTCACCATGATTGTGTTTACCTTTGACTTTACACACTTCAAAAGATTCTAATATTTTATTCATGACTCTCAACAGTCAAAAGTCTCAGTTACTTAAAAATGCATAGCAAACCCAATTTATTCAAAAAACTAAATCTGATATTGTGGTATCTCAGAACAATATCTGGTCTTTGTCCCTGGTTCCTGGCACAGAGCTTTTAAAACCCTTGGAACTTCCTGAGTGATAAGGTTGATAGGATCCTCTTGCTCTAATGAGGTGACTCATGGCCAAGCCCCTAGATAGCTTCAGGATGGGAGGTGGTTGCCAGAAAGACCAAGCCTTGATGAGAAGCTCGGAACTTTCAGCCCCACCCCAGTGTGCCACAATGTGGAGGGGAGAGGGCCTCAAGACAGAGCCGGTCACTGATGGCCAATGATCTGATCAATCACGCCTACCGTGTTGGTCTGTTTCATGTTGCTATAAAAGAATATCACAAACTGGGTAATTTATAAAGAAAATAAATTTGTTTCTTACAGTTCTGGAAGTTGACAAGTCCAAAAGGCCATCTGGCGAGGGCCTTTTTGCTGCATCATCCCATGGCAAAAGGTGTAAGGGCAGGACAGCAACAGAGAGAGCAAGAGGGTCCAAACTCACTTTTCTAACAACCCACTCTCGTAATAACTAACCCATTCTCTTCGTCTCCCAATTTTTTAATGGATTAATGACATTAATCACCTCTTATTAGGCCCCACCTCCCAACACTGTTGCATTGGGGATTAAGTTTCCAATACATGAGCTTTGGTGGACATAGTCAAACAACAGCACCTACAAAAGCCTCTAAATGACTCAATTCAGTGAGATTCTGAGTTGGTGAATATACCCACATGCTAGGACAGTGGGGCACCCCAACTCCACTGGAGACAGAGGCTCCTGCACATCATCGAACCTGAAGAGGGGCTTTGTGAAGACCCCCAAATCTGTGGCCAAGTCAACAGAAGTGTGTGTACTTGGGTGCCCAATACTTGCGACAGGTGTCTGAAGTGAGAGCAATCTTGTGGGACCCAACCCTTAAACTTTGGGTAGTATCAGAATTTAACTGAATGGTAGGAGCCCAGTTGGTGTCAGAGAATTGGAGAATTGGTTTGTGTCAAGAGGAAAAAAGACCTCTCAGACATTCTTTATGCTTTATGTAAAAATTTAATGCCCTAATAGTACCTAAGGCTCTGAACAGCCTTGAAGTGCTTTATGAATCACACCGAGAGCGAACTGTGCTGTATTTATGTCAGCAAATAATTATTTACACTCCTTGTACAGAATTTAATAATATTTTCATATATTCTAATTTCATCCCATTCCTGAACAACTGCAGAAAAACCTTCTGTATTGGTTTTATATGGCCCGTGTAACAAGTTACCACCAACTGGGTAGCTTAAAACAACAGAAATATATGCTCTCCAAGTTCTGGAGGCAGAAATATGAACTCGAGGTGGCAGCAGGTCCATCCTCCCTCCAGAGGCCCCAGGGAAGAATCCACTCCGCGCTCTCCTGGCTTCTGCGCAGTGAGCACTCCTTGGCATTCTTGGGCGTGTGGCCCCTCACCTTCTCTCCACCTCCGTCTGCATCACCTTCTCCTCTCTGTGTCTCTGTCTTCTCCTCTTCTGTCTCTTACAAGGACACTTACATTGGATTTAAGGCATACCCCAATAATCTAGTATGATCTTCTCATCTCAAAATTCTTAACTTAATTACATTTGCAAAGACCCTTTCATCCAAATAAGGTCACATTCACTCATTCTAGGGATTAGAGCATGGACGTATCTTTTTAGGGACTTTCACTCAACCCGCTATACCTTCTTATCTTTGTCCTTCCCCACCTCAAAAAAGGAAAACCTCCTTTGAATAGAAATCTAAAGCAAAATTAATATTGGGGGGAAACTACATTTAATATGCATATCACACATTCCACAAACAGAATTTTATCCCTAGTGAGTGATAAAGCAGGCCAGCGGCAAGACACTGCACAAACTGAGTAATTTTAAGTAGATGAGTACGGCACCTTGGTTCCTATAGACAGATGGTCCTTTGAGATTCATCGGTCTGTCTTACAAGAAGAGTGAGCCATCCTGCCCAGTATGTCTTCGGTATTGTTCAGATTCATACATTTATTGAAATGTATAAATCTCACCCATGCCGAATTCTAATATGAGGAAAATACTTATCTCTTTTAAAAGAAGAGGTCACATACATTTTTACATTTGAAAAAATACATCTATTAATACCTTTTTGATCACTATACTATATGTACTTTATAGAGTTTATGAAATATACTAGAAATATTCACAGGTGAATAAACTGCTAAATTACATATTGTCATATTTCTTTCTTCAAACTGAATGGTGATCATACACACACACATAAAAAATAAAATTATGTATGTGAAGAATTTGTAAAAAATAAAAAATATTAAAGATTTACAAATCACTCCTCTTTTATGTTTCAGAAACATAAATGACTGTGGCTTTTATGGGAAATAATAAAAACATGCAGGAATGTTTTACTCTTTATTTTTTTTAATAAAAGAAACAGTCCCTCTGAGAACTGTATAAATATAACTACAGAAAACTAAACAAAATTCTCTCTAATTTTGACAGCTTGCTATGGCTCCACTGACCCGTAATAGTTCTACAACTATGTCATAGTCACAGTTTGGCCAAAAGAAGGAGAACAACAGCTCGTTAGTTCATCCAAAGCAATGTTTATTTTTAAGAAGCCAATAAAAAATGCAAATTCATAAGTCATTTCTTCAAATAGTGGAGGAGAAAATTCAGGTCAATGTGTCCTAGAAATATAAAATTATGTCAATGAATACGGAAGCTCTTACTGAAAAATCTCTTTTTTACAGGTTGTCCTTGTTGAGTAAATATACTTCAGGTAAGTAAAAATTAAAAAAATAAAGGCCATGTAGGGAGAACAGACATAATAAAGTAATGCATTAACATTTAGCTGCTGTAAGATTTAAACCATATGTATATTGAGATATAAATCAGCTCATGGCAGAACTGAATGATTCACTTAGGACACCTTTATGGACCATTCACGTAGTTGAAGGAATCCACAGAACTTCCTGATTCTGTCGCATCAACGATAACTACCTGGGCAGACGTGTCTCCGTATCTCTCCTCATTCACTGTCACCTCAAACATGGTACGTCCAAGAGCATGCTTAACACCCGCCCCTTCCTACCTTACCTTTAGAGTGAGTAGCAAACTCCTGCCGGTTACCCCGGCTTTGACAGTTTTAGTTCATTTTTACTTCTCCCTCCTCCTCCAACCCACATCTGTGGTCTGTCCTCAACCTGACCGTCTTTCACATGTCTCTGACCTCAGCACCTCCATCCCTCGGGGCCCTGGCCATGGTCCAGGTCCTCAGCACCTCACTGACCCCAGACAGCAGCTTCAAATTATGCTACTTCTAAATGCACATACCCTCAATGGCTCACTCTTCTACACCAGTTACAAATGCCTTTCCCCATATTAATGATAAATAGTATATTGAGAACTTACAATACACTGTTCTAAGCACTTCACATACACTAACTCATTTACTCCTCAGTAGGTTCTATGATTACGCCCCCTACACTAACTCATTTACTCCTCAGTAGGTTCTATGATTACTCCCCCATTTTACAGTTGAGGAATCTAAGGCACAGACAGCTTAAGCAAGTTGGCCAAGGTCACACAACTGATGAATGGCAAAAGTAGGATTTGAACTTGGGCCTCTTGGCTACAGAGCCCACTCTCAACTCTCTGGCCTCCTCACCCTGTACCCTGACCATTCTTTCTTTCTTCCCATTACCCTGCACCCCATGCAAACTACTAAAGCCAGTCAGGTGAGACTTCTTTACTGCCCTGAAATGCACCAAGCCCATTTCTGTCTCTAGGACTTCATACAGCACCAAAAATGTCCTCCCTTCCATTTTCTGCTTATCCAAGTCTTACCTATTCTTCAAAGCCCAATCAAGTCCCATTTCCTCCAAGCAGACTTCCCTGACTGTCTGACATTTTATTTTATTTTCTAAATTGTTACTTTGGTCACAATGTGCCCACACAATGTAGGACTTAATTTTGTATCTTCTTAGTTTCCCAAATACACTTATTCACTCAACAAATATTTTTTGAGAGCCAAAAAATTCTATTAAAAATGTGTAGCCTACAATTGCAAAGATATGGAATCAACCTAAGTGCCCATCAACCAAGGAGTAGATAAAGAAAATGTGGTATATATACACCATGGAATACTACTCAGCCATAAAAAAGAATAAAATAATGTCTTTTGCAGCAACTTGCATGGAACTGGAAGCCATTATCCTAAGTAAAGTAACTCGGGAATGGAAAACCAAATACCGCATGTTCTCACTTATAAGTGGGAGCTAAGCTATGGGTATGCAGAGACAGAGTGGTACAATGGACACAGGAGACTCAGAAGGGGGGAGGCTGGCAGGGAGTGAGGGAAGAAAAACTACCTATCGGGTGCAATGTACACTATGCAGATGGTAGGTACACTAAAAACCCAGACGTCACTATTATACAATTCATCCATGTAACCGAAAACCACTTGTACCCCTAAATCTAGTAGAAATAAAAAATAATAAAAATTTTAAAATGTGGAGATTGGTCTAGAGGCTGAGGATACAGCTGTGAACAAATGTATGGGCTTTCATGAGGCCTACATTTGGGGGAGGGGAACAAAGGAGACAAGAAATAAAATATCAGCTCTCTAGCAAAAAGTGTTTCAAACAGAGAGAAAACAAGAGTGAGTTCAGCACGTCTAAAAAACAGAAAGAATGGTGCAGAAGCTGGGACCTAGTTGAGGGTGGAGGAGTAGTATAAGATACATATGGCTTCTTTGATGGTATCAGCAAAATTTTGTATTATTTCCCCACCAGTCCTGGACTAATGCTAAACACAGTCAATACTGCTAAACCATTTACAGATGTAAATGAAGGCTGGACCAATATAGCTACATCAACAGAATGCAATTATCTAGCTAATTGAGGACAAGGAAATAACTAACCTAAATAATTGGACCCAAAAGGATTGTATTAACTCCCTAGGTACACTGATAAAAAAGGATAAATAATTATTAAACTCCTCCTCCTCAGACTATTATTATATAAACAGTAGAAGAACCATTACAGAAACATTCTGACAATAAACTGCCCAAAGTTATGGTCAGTTGCCAATTACACATCTCTGGCAGAAAAACTACAACCAGAGATCAGTTTAACCAGATATCATGAGCCAAATATTTCTGAGATAACTCTGCTGCTGCAAATAATTTCTACAGCCTTAGCCTGCATTCAAATAGGCTATTGCCGATATTTGGAACCATCCAAACTTTTAAAGGTATTTTCTGGCTTACACAAAAAGGGGTTTCTGGTTTATATTACATAGGCTCGCTTAACAGGCTACATGCATGTGACTGAATAGAAGGGAATGACTGATCCATTGTACATCATTAGCTCAAAATGCAGGATTGCTCATTTGCTGTCTAGTTAGGGGATACGTTCAAAGAAAACAAGAGAACAGAGAATCCAATTGCAGAGAGAGAGCAAGAGAGTCAGCGAGAGTGTAAAAGCTCCCTGCCTTCTAATAAATGTGACACTTTAAAATGGACTATTTAATTCAGATGTTTCTCCATAGTTTAGGGTCTAGAGGCAGGAAAAATGCACTGAATCCTCACTATAGTGGTAGGTTGGGAAAACTCAAATTCCTACCTTGAGAGAATGATCCTATCAAAATATCAAAAAGGAGAGCTCTTGTGTACTCAAAATGGCTCTCACAGTCCCATCTAGGCTGATAGCTCAACTCCGCCAGAAAGACTTCTCTGATGAAACTATATTATTCCACATCTCCTGGGGACGTGGACATTCAAGTTATTCTATTACACGCTGCTTCACAATTGTTCCCAAATGCTTCATCTTCCCACCTACACTATCAGTTTCTCAACGGCAAAAAAGTTTCATTCTACAACCATCCATTGCTAGATGCCCTGACCCTTCCCCTCAATGTCCCCAGTGGAGGGCACTGCACACAGGGGTGGACAGTGTGTACGCCTACCGTTCCAGAGCTACTGCAGGAGCGAATCTATCCTGAGTTAACGAGCGTCTGACCCATCTGACCATCGTCCTGCATATCAGCTTCTGCACATCTCGGAGACCGGAATCAAATTGGCTCAAGCACACTACTGCACATCGATCTGTCATATTAACCAAGTTCACCAGACAAAAGGCAAGGACGGCAATTGTCCAGATAGCTCATGGAAAGTGAAAACAATTATCTGGTTTACCCGAATAACTTAAGAAGTAAAACAGGGCTTGTAATTGAGATTTCAGATTTGGGGCACTGTAATAATGTGTTAATGCAGGAAAATAGATTTGCCATGTTCTTACAGAAAAAAAATATTCATGGAAAATCACTTTGCCTTCAACATGGTAATAATATTCGACTACTATATAGTAATAATGACAGTTTACAGAGTGCTTTCATACATTGCCTAGTTCTGAGTTTCATATAAGCCTTATGGGGCAGGGTACAACCAATTATCCCCATTACATGAAAGCTCAAAAAATAACATGAAACACCCACAGCACCACAATCAGCACAGTGCCAAAGCCAAGCTTAAGCTCCATGTCAGGACTCCAAGTTCAGCATCCCTTCCACAAACTCTCTTTGTACATTTTTTTTTTTTTTGGAAAGTTTAAACATGACTATTGAATTGTATGACTTCTGTTACATTTCAGAAGTTGTGCACCGGAAGTAGTTGGAGGACAGGCACAACATCTATTTAATGAATTTCACATTGCTTGGATTCAGCCCCCCAAGTTTGCAGCTTGGCCAATGGTATAGTCGATGTTGATGGCAAAGCTCACAGGTGAAAGAGATTTAAGCACCTTTGCATTGTGCTTTATTTTTCTTAACCTTACATCTCTCATCCTGATGCAATCCCTTTCTGAAACTAAATTCCTACCACCAGCTGACAGAAAACTTCAAAATAACAATGATCAAATCCCAAAGCCAGCCAGCTGGACTCACAAGCAGCGAAATGTTTGGGAATGACTTCTCCAAGACAAGGGCAGATCCATCAAAGAGGCAATGCAATAGCTCCCTACTCCTAATGTTTTTCTCCTGCATATTTTGAGTCTGCACTCACTGTCTTGCTTTTCTCTGAACAAAAAGTAATTTTTAGCGAACAGCAAGCTAGAGGAAAAACAACATGCTCCTACACGCACTGTCCTTCATAAACAAAAGTGAGGCTGTTCATCAAGACGACATGCATTTGGAGTGGTTTTTTCAATAAAACTATACCTTCATTTACATAATAAGAGATGTGTTCCTGAAAAAAAAAGCCAATCAAATATTTGTAAAGAGAATTATATTTTCCCAAGAAATATGATTCACACATTAACATTTCAGAGCTACCTTATCATATCTTATCATCATTCTGATTTTCATTTAGCAATAGTATCCCACCATTTCCAAACCTGACAAGCAGCTCATTAATAAACGAAATGTAGCTCCACTTGAAAGGAAATCTGTTACAAATCCTTCCTATGATTTTTTTAATGTGCATAATTTTTCTTAACCTTTTTAAAAGTAGGGTGCATATACAGTGGGTTGGATAGGGCCACAGTTCCTGGCAGATTGAGAGACACAATTTGAGGTGCAGGGTGTGGCCCTGCCACTGTTCCAGGTTTCCATGCAGAGCTTTCTGGCCACTTGCAGGTTTGAATCCTATCTTTGCCCTCCTTAGCACGAGGCGCTAAGCTAACTAGCCTGCCTCACTGTTACAAGAAGCTAAAAGATTTGTTCCCCAGTGGTGCTCTGCATGTCACAAGGACAGAATTTAATTCAAGATGGGAAAGGTTACCTGTAAGAGATAAAGTCTTCAATGAATCGCTACCTGGGTTCAGTCTCATCTCGTTTGGTCTAGAATTCCACATATTTTAGTCCCTTCTCTTGAAATGGAATATCTCCTATGTGCAGTAACATTGACAGCCACGGAGGAAAAACAAACTTAGTCAATTAACTGAGCAGATGTCCACATTTGATTCCATTATGCAAGCATCAAAATAAACTTTAACATAAATAAGTAAGTCTTGAGTCTGAAACTACATCTTCTACCCAGGTCTGGGTTAAGGGACGTGACAGGCCCAAGGTTACAAAGTCATTGACAGGGCATCCACCTCGCCTAGGAAATACTGCAGCATCAGACTGCTGTTGGCATTTGCTGGTTGGGATAGGAGGTGGCGTGTGATTGATCTCAATTGCAGGAGATAGGAGCTCTTTATCCGAAAGGACACCAAAATAGGTCAGCAGATATTACTCAAAACAGATCAACACTATCTTAAATCAGGAGACACAGGCTGGGTTAAATGGAAGGGTTGCGTTTGAAGAACGTCACTGGGCACAAAGCCTGGGTGGCCAGGGAAATCTACAGGGACTCTACCTCGATTGCCAATCAACAAAATGAAGTAGTATAAAAAGAAGTTTTGATATGTTTTTAAAATGAAAAATACCTTAACAGAACTGTTAATAATAAAGCTCTGTGACACACCCCTAAGCTTCTCAGAGAAATCCTAAGAGCAGCACAGCCGGTCTGAACCATCAAGACAGACAAGGATGGCTTTTTGGAGCCGTTTGCAGTTCTCCTCAATCCCACTCGCACCCTGCCTCCCCGCCCCGCCACCACCACCAGAAAGTCCAGACTTATTCTGCTGCACTTTTCCAGGTGCAGCGTCTGGGTTCCCAGGAGCTGGGGATGAGGCCTGGAGGAGCGAGTGCGGGAGGGAGCTGACAGGAGGGCCACGTCTGGGGACCCTCCGCCCCAGGAGGGTGCGGACCCCTACCGCTGCGGGAGCCCCGCCGACAGTCCTCCCCGCGCTCCCTCCGCAGGGACGCCCCGCAGGCTTGCCGGGTCCGGGCGTGACCGCCCCCGCGCGGGGGACTTGCCACGCTTTCGGTCTTTGCAGAAACGGGCTGTCTGCTCCTGTCCCGAAAAGGCGGACGGGGAGAGGGGTCTGCGTGCGCCCCCTCTCCAGGTGCCCGCGCCCGTCCTTCCCGCCGCCTGCCCCCTGGCCTCTCCCGCAGGGCGCCCTCGCCCCTGGCCCCGGCCGCCCGCGGTGCTCACCTGGGCCCGCGCCCGCGCTGGTGGCGGTGGAGTTCCCGCAGCCCATCGCGCCGCCGGCCGGGGAGCCGCGCTCCGGAGCTCGCGGCCGCAGGTCCTGGGGGCGGAGACCCAGCCGAGGGCGGCGCGCCCCGGGCGGGAGGCCGGCGGGGGCCGCGGGGGCCGGGGCGCGGAGGGCTGCGGGCGGCGGGGCGGAAACCACCGGCACCCCTCGCCCTCGCCCGCGCCCGGCTCGGGGACCCCGCGGGACCCACCCGTCACCTCGGCAACCGCGGCACCGACCAATCCTCAGCCCCCGGCGCGCTCCTCGGCCGGGCATTGGCCGGCGCTGGGAGGGGGCGGGAGTTTAAGGTGGTTTGGGGGCGCGGGCGCGGCTGAGGGGCGTGGCCGCGCGGGCCGCCCGGCGGGGCGGAGGTGGGGTGCGCCGACCACCCTGCACGCCCTCTCGGCCTCCTCTCCTCCTTCCTCCCTCTGGGCGCTGCCCCAGGATGTGGGCAGGAGAGGAAGCGGCGGCGCGCACCTGTTTTGCGCGCAGCGGACGCCCAGTCAACGGCATTGACTGAAGGATGTTCACGTCTGCGGCCAAAACCGAATCCCCTCCCGCCGTGGCGGAAAGCTCGCGCGGCCCGCATTGCCCGCTAAAAACATAAGTTCTTCCCCGGTTGGTCATTTTAACCTACTCCACTTTAAAATAAATGCTGCGATTTCTATAACCTGGATCCGGACCTCCGCTCTGGTAAATGGCAGGACTGCGGGTGTGCGGGGTGCTGTTCCTCTCACACGGATCGCTGGGCGGGTGTCGCCGGGGCCAGGCCGTCTGGGTTAGGATCTCTGCTCTGCCCGCTGGTAACCGTGACCCCGGGAAAGTTCCTCAACCCAGCAGCACATCCGCTGCTTCACCTGTAAAGTGGCAATAAGTCAGGTGCGTGTAAAGCACCTAACAGCGTTCCTGGTCCTGAATTAATGCCAGCTGTTATCGTTATCGCCCTTAACTCTATCAAAAGTGAACACAAATTCCTTGAAGGTAAACACCATCTGATTTTTCACAGGGTCCCCCTGGCTCTTAATACAGACTCAATAAATGTTTTTGTGAGATGAATTAAAGCTCTATTTTACAATAAATTCACTTAATATTTATAGGAAGCCTAGCCCGTGCCAAGTCCTTTGTTAAGTTCCAGGGATACAAACATGTGGGAGACAGTCTAACCAGGCAGACTATAAATAAATTAATTGCAATATAGCAGGGATGCTAACAGAGGAACGCAGGTGCTATAGGAGCTCAGAGGATGCTGGGATACTGGTTAAAAGATTTTCCTAAAACCGTATAGTTGTGTTTAGAGAAAAATTTGAACTAGAATCAAGGTCCTGGTAGATTTTTGAACATGACCTTTGAGGCAATGGTGAGTCCTATCATTCTGAATGCAAAAGATACACCATTCTCCCTTTGAAAGTTAGGTATCCCAGCCATGTGCTGAGATGGTAGCTTTTAAACAAATAAGGGCAAGTTTGACTTCCAGAAGTACTGCTTCTCTACCTTGGCCTGCACTGTCTTGGTTTAGTGGCCAGCCCAATACAAATCCAGTACTGCAGGGAGGAGAGACTATTAAACAGCCAAAAGAAATATTCTTGCTTAATTCTGTGCTGACACTGGACTCCAGCTCTAGGACACTTGTAAGAGATGGAAAAAATGGACTCTGACATCCAGAAACTGGCCTGACACAGCTGGGCCTTTGCATTCTCCTATTAAACGGTTACACAGAACACCAGTATCACACAGGGTCACGCTATAACTCAGCAGTCCCCAACCTTTTTGGCACCAGAGACCAGTTTCATGGAAGACAATTTTTCCATGGGGTGGGGGGCGGTTCATGTTGAATTCAAGCACGTTACATTTACTGTGCAGTCAAACCTCTCTGCTAATGACAATCTGTATTTGCAGCCACTCCCCAGTGCTAGCATCACCACCTCAGCTCCACCTCAGATCATCAGGCATTAGATTCTCATAAGGAGCCTGCAACCTAGATCCCTCGCATGGACAGTTTACAGTAAGGTTCGCGCTCCTATGAGAATCTAATGACACTGCTGATCTGAAAGGAGACGGAGCTCATGCAGTGATGCAAGCGATGGTAAATACAGATGAAACTTCACCCCCTTGCCCGCTGCTTATCTCCTGCTGTTGGGCCCGGTTCCTAACAGGCCACGGACCGGTACCGGTCCACAGCCCAGGGCTTAGAGACTGCAGCTATAACTGATGCAGTGAGACAAAAAAACAAGGGTGCTCAGTAATCTTGCCTAAGTACTGACAAAAACAAGGTCATTGTGCAAACCCCCAAAACACCAAGCATCCTTCTATCCTGCCTAATGTGAATGACTGCTACTGTTTTGCCAGTTCTAGTTTTAGTCCTGTTCTAGTCTTCCTGACCTAAGAGATGAGATTTTTTAAGAACGTCCATAGAATTGTCCCTGCCACTTGAAAATATCCAATCTAGAAAAAAAACACTGCTTCCTTAAATCCCAATCAAAATCACCTAATACGAACCTAAATCCTATAAGTTCTTTTCTAACATCCACTTACTGAGATAGCTCATGGTTCCTTGGGGTGTGCATTCTCCTTCCCACACTGAGAAATAATAAAGCCAATGTGTTCAACTACAGGTGCATTCCTGGTGGTCTTTGGCTAGAGGGCATTGACCCTTGAAAATATTATTATATGTACTCTGCCTTATACGGTTATAGAGCCGTGGTCCCCAACCCCTGGGCAGTGGACCAGTGTCAGTCTGTGGCCTATTAGGAACTGGGCCGCACAGTAGGAGGTGAGTGGTGGGTGATGGAGCGAAGCTTCATCTGTATTCACAGCCACTCCCCATCGCTCACCATCCTCCCCCCGCCCCCTGACCCCATTCTGTGGAAAAAGTATCCTCCGTGAAACTGGTCCTGGTGCCAAAAAGGTTGGGGACCACTGTATAGAGTATGTTGTCTGTCAATTCTTTCAACAAACACTACTGAGCATTTCCTCAAGAGTGCCAGCCACTCCTAAATGCTCGAAATATAGCAGTGAACAAGACAGAGAAGAAAAATCAAGGAAAGGAGAGATCAAAATCAAATGAAATGAGGTAATTTCAGGTACTATAAATGCAATGGGAAAAAGTGAAACCGGGCACTGGAATAGGGGACTAGGGGTAGAGGGAGAGGTGCTATTGTAGGTAGGATGGTCACAAAAGGCTTCTCGGAGGGAAGAATATTTTAGCAGAGGTCTGGTCCATGAGAAGAAATCAGACATGGGAAGATCCAAGGAAAGAGCATTCCAGACAAAGAGAATGGCAAGTGCAAGAGCCCTGAGGCAGCAATGTGCTGAGTATGTTTCATAAATAGGGAGAAAAAAAGGCCAAGAGGGCTAGGCTAGAGCAGAGAAGGGGAGTGGTCAGAGACAGAGGTTAGACCACACTCCTAGGAAGGAGTTAGAATTTTATTCAAAGGACAATCAGATCATGTGATGAGATAGTGTATGAAAATTAAAATGTCAGGCATATAGCAAGTACCCAATAAATGTTGGCATCCTTCCTAATGTGGAGTGAAAGAGCTAGCATCACTTTTTCCCTTTTTAGGAATTTTTATTTTATTGTATTGTATAGACAAAGATGAGTTGCATTTGGATGTTTTTAAAAACAGTGAGTCAAAAGAAAATCATCTATACATGCCTCATTTCCTGACTGGTCAATTTTAGCATCTTTCTCTGTGCCAGTTAGATCACACCACTTAACTGTTGTTTTCATTCTTCAAACCAGAACTAAGCTGGTGTGAAGGAGAGGGAAGAGGTGTGTGACTGAAATTGATCTGACAAAGAAAAAAGATGCAAGACGCAGGATAATATGGAGCTGAGTAAGTCTAAGTTTTCATTTTTCTTCCCATAAAGGCTCCCCACAAAAAGTTTGGCAGCCTGGATTTTATTTTTATTTTTCTCTTTTTCCCTGTTGACATGCTGAAAGATGGCTGCCTCAGCTCTGGATAGCACATCCATACACAACAATACCCACCAACGAAAAAGGGACTTTTCCCCATTTTGTGTCCCTTTTAAAGCCAGGAGGCACCCAGAACACTTCCTCTCCCATTTCATTGGCTAGGATTTCATTGGCCGCTTCCTGATCCGACCACTGGGAAGGTAAATAGAATGGCTATAAATGGCTCTGGTAAGTTACGATTTACCCCTGAGTCCTGATGGGGGTACAGGATAGACACCTGAAAAAAATTGGGTCTCTCCTGGCAAGAAAAGGCAGGGTAATGAATAGCCATTTAATCATTAGTTGTGTAAAAGTTGTCAGAATCACAATGGAGTCGCTTGTGTTAAAACCCCAACAAGTAGAGCCAGGAAGGCCACAAAGGGAAGGTCCTTACAACCGTATGCCTGTTAACAAAAACTATCACAAAAGACTGCACAACTGCAAGCTTGCACAAAGGCTACCACAACCTTATTATAAAAAAAAAATTTTTTTTAAAACCCCTTCTGTGAGGACATCTGCCCAGCAACTAACTGCCTGTCCAACTTTGGACTTTGGGCTGATACCACCTTGTTACTGATTCTTGTAGTCAAGGATAATTTATCTCAAAACAATTATATGATCCTCATTTTTTTTTTCTTTAAAAACCTTTGTCTTCCTTTGCCTCCCTGAGTTCAACCGCTGTATTCCCATTGCAATGCTTAGTCCCAAATAAATATCATATTCTTTTAGAAAACCTCTCTCTCTATTATTTGGGTTTTTGACAGTTGTGATAGAAATTAGAAATGTACCCCAATATCCAGCTCTCTCCTGGATTAGACTGCCCTGCCCCCTTGAAGATGGGCATGAACATAGGACTAGCTTTGGCCAATGAAATGTGAGTAAAGGTGAAATATGACTTAGAGGTTCTATCATCGGTTCTGGACTGCTGGGAGTTAGGAGATAGGAATGCAAGAGGTTTGTTGTGGTGATGTCTGAAAGATGTGAGGCGTGGCAGGGTGGAGATAGGAGTAGACAGGGGAAGCCTTCAGAGTGCATTGCAGGTCAGACACCCAGCAGGGGGGAATAAGAACACAGATAAGTAAGGAGGAATGGGTAAGAAACAGCCCAGACTGTCGTGCAGCTCTGAGGAAGTCTTGGCCAAAGCCATTGGGAATCTCGAATGCAAATTGCCTGAAGGATAGTTCCATGTTGTGCAGAGATGGCCAGGCCCTAGTGAATTCCACCAGGCTGTGAGCTGCCCAGAGAGACCTTGGGCTCAGCTTGAACACAGCAGCAGATCCTGAAGGTGCCAACAGCTGGAAGCTGTCAGCCAACTTCACTCCTTACAGCAGCAGGTTCTCTCTTGGAGAGAGACTTGAGCAGTGTACCTTCAAGGCTGCTGGACGTCCTCGTTAGTATAGCAGTAAAAGAAATCAATTATTTAAAAAAATGTAAAGATAACTTTTTTAAAAAAAAATTCTGCTGGACAGGACGAAGCTCTTGATTATGAGAGTAACCGAAATAGATCAGAATTTTTTGTAGAAATGGGGTCTTGCAATGTTGCCCAGACTGTGAAAAATTTTTTCATTACTTCCCATAGATCAGGCACAATGCTAACTACTTTGCATGGATCATCTCATTTAATTATCATGAAAACCCAAATGGGTAGGTTCTACCGTGTTAGGCACTTTACAGATAAAGAAATAGAGCCATGGGCTCATTCAACTTCCTTTTCCTCTTCTGATCCAGTGAAACTCTATGCCTTCCATCCTCATCCTCATGTCAGATATTTTCCTCATCATTCTGAAAAGAGCAGAGAATGTCATTCTTATCAAGAGACAGAAAATTCTTCCCTATTTGGATGCATGAATAAATGAATACTGCTACATTCCCCATTTGATATTGCATTGCATTGTGGCACGTTGGTAGCAACATTGCGGCAGTATCTTATACACCATCTTAATACTTAGGAAGCACTACTTGCGAGGCAATGTGTTGGGTGCTGCGGAATGTTCAAAGAAGAGTTAGAGCTGATTAATGGCTTCGAGCAATCTCTAATCCAGTACGCAAAATGATATGTATAACACAAAAAAACCGTCAGTCTGTGATGAATGCATTAAGATGGTACATTAGCTACTGCTACAATATTGCTAACAAACCATCCCAATATTCAGTGATTTATAATAACAATCATTTATTCTAATGCTCATGGATCTGCAGATCAACTGTGGGTCAGTTCATCTGGGCCAGGCTCAGCTGCGCAGCTCTGCTTCAGGCTGAGGTTGTCTAAGCTTGGATTGTAGCTATGGGTTGTTCATTCTGGGACCCTGGCTGAAGAGGCAGTGGCTACACAGGGCGTGTTCTTCTCATTGTGGGTCACCAGAATGCAAGATCCATGCCAAACTGTAACAATATATTTAAGGCTCTTATTATTATTATTATTATTTTTATTTTAGCTCCTCATAAAATCCTCGTTTCTTTCAGTGAAAAGGAAGTCTCTGCTCTGAAGATGTGACAGATCACAGGTAGAGAGTTTCACAGTCACAGAAATCTTTGGGTACTCTGATCTCCTTGGTCTTTCATCACTGGAAGTCACAGCTTCTCACAAGCTATGGCATTGAGGGGTGGGTAGTTCCTCTGTTTCACCATCTTAGATCCGGGCTTAATGCTCTTCCTATATCTGCTAATATTTCCTTGACCAAAGCAAATCACTTGGCCAAGCCTAACATCATCGGAGCAGGGAAATGTACTTTGTCCACAGTGGAAGAGGGGAAGGAGTAATATTTACAGAACCATAATTCAAATTATCCCAGAGGGATACAAAGAATGCTTTAGGACAGAAGTTGGCAAACTATGGCCCATGGGCCAAATAAGGCCCATCATCTGTTTTTGGAAATAAAGTTTTGTTGGAAAGCATTCGTTGGAAATGAGTATATCTAATCATTTACATACTATCCGTAGCTGCTTTTGTGTTACAACAGCAGAGTTGAGTAGCTGCAACAGACCCTATATGGCCAACAAAGCCAAAAATATTCACTATCTGGCCCTTTCCAAAATAGTTTTCTGATCCTGCTTAGGGAGATATGAGAAGGAGACACAGTCTGACAACATGGACATTCTCTACCCATGCACATGCACCCTGCAGGCAGCCCGCCCCCTCCTACCCTCCTGTCCCTCTTCCAACGCATTTATCAGGGGAAAGAAAGAGTATAATCATTTATTTTCCCATGCATATGAATTATGTCACCCTGTCTTAAATGGCAAAAGTGACTCTAGCTGGATTTAGGTTTTAATAACATATGTGTCCTCCATTACGTACCAGTCAGGACACCTGGATGCAAGCAACAGGAACCGACTCTGGCTAACGTAACCAGGAAGGGATTCATTGTAAGGCTGTTGGTGGTTCACAGACATGACAAGAAGGTTGGGGAAGACCTGGGAAGCGGTCGAGAGGCAAGGGAGGCCGGCCAGCGGGAGCGATGCTGCCCGCATGCACCGTGCCTGTCCCCCCGGCCACTCTGCTGCTACCGCCTCTACCCACCACCGCTGCTGTCGCAAACCCAACCCCACCTTCGCTTAACCACACGCCACTCTCTCAAGGTTCAAAGTCCCAGAAGGGAAGGTCCATGGTCAAATGCTATATGGGGTCAGAGAGTTGCATTCTCACTCTCAGGTCCCACTGGGTGACTCCTGGTAGCACCAGGTTCTCCACTCCTTGGTGGCGAGACGGCCGCAGTAGCTCCTCCTGGGTTCTCAAGTCCCAGGCCCACAGGAGAAAGCATGTGTGATTGCTGACAGTTCCTGCTGGATACCTGATCGTCCCTCCGACTGGGCCTGCTCTCCTTACGTGCGCATCCCCGAATCCGCCACTGAGGTCAGAGGATGCGGAAATCCGGTTGGCCAGGCTGGCTTTGCCCAGCCCTCCACCCACGCCGTGTGGACCAAGAGTAAGGAAGGGCGAGAGTGGCCCTCCAGCGGCATCCAGGAGAGCATCCCTTCCATTTCCATGCCTGGCTCTAAAGAGCGGCATTTTAGAATATAAATCTGACCAAACAACCCCCTCCCGTTTTCCTTAGAATCTTCAGTACCTTCCCTTTGTTCTTATGATACAAACACAAGTCCGTAATGGAGGCCCACACGCCCCTGCACGGTCCAACCTCTACCCACCTTTCCTACTTCTACACGCCTTTCTTTCGTCACCTTCCAGCTCCTCCCTCTTTATGCCCTTCCCAGCACTGGGCCGTTGCAAAGCTGTTCCCTCTGTCTGGCCTGCCCTTCCCACTCCTCTTTGCCTAATTAATTCCTGCTTAGCTTTCAGGCTTTACTCAGGTGTTACTTCTTCACAGAAGCCTGGTCTCACCTCCCTAATGAGGTTAAAGTCCCTACTACAGAGCCTCTTGGTCCTCAAAGCACTTGTCACAGTTGCACTTTTATGTTTGCATGTGAATCTTGGATGGGCATCTCTCTCTCCCCCTAGACTGTCCGTTCATTAGGGCAGACACCAGGCTTGGTTTTGATTTGTTGTTATTTGTCCAGCACCTTGCTCAGGGTTTGGGCCAAAGCAGGAGCTCAGGAAGGAATACTTGTGAACATCCATCCATGCCGCCGCAGAGCTTACCTTCCAGAGAAGGAGATGGACCAGAAAAATTACAAAGAGACACCAAACAGACCACCAATTTGGGTGAGTGCAATGAAGCTATTCAACCACACATTAGGCTGAAATTAAAAACACAGGTGGAGAGGCCTCTTAGACAATGATGTGACATTTACAGAAAGACCAGAGGATGGGAAGGAGTTAGATCCACGGCTCTTAATGCTTCTTGGGCTTTTCATTTCTATCGGATACAGCCACCTCAGGGTGCCCAAGGTTGGTTTAGAACCAACACACAGGTTGAATCTGGGGAGTAGAGAGAAAAGCGTGCTGAGCAAGTTTCCTAGGATTTCACAGCAAGAAGGGATCTCAGGAAATGTGGTCCAGTGTCCTGCCATCAGGCATACGATAGGACCGCATTTTAGAGCTCACACGAGGTATCACCTACAGTCGCTCTAAGCTGATGTCTAACTAGTTTTTATACACAGTTTGCCATTATAAAAGGGAGGGAGTGGAGACCAAAAATAGGCATGTGATTTCAATCCCCTTGTAAAGCATCTTTTTCCCTCCCCCATCAATTTGATGTTATCACACTTCTTCTTAGTTGGAGCAAAATTCACGTAACATAAACTAACATTTTAAGATGTACAGTTCAGTGCCATTTAGTCCGTTCATGATGTTGTGCAGCTGTCACCACTATCTAAGTTCCAAAACATTTTTATGTCCCCAAAAGGAAAGCCTGCACCATTCATTAAGCAGTCACACCCTGTTCCCTACCCTGCAACCACTCATCTGCTTTCTGTCTCTATGGATTTACCTATTCCGGATATTTCATATAAGTGGAGATGTTCTTGCCTTTTATATTTGCTGTTATTCATACTATTTTTCTGTTATCAAATATTGTACATTGCTTTGTGCTGCTGTGGACTTATTGACTCATTAGGTCCAAGCAAGATCTGGAATAAAAGGTTTCATTTAGAGTCACTGGTTATTTACAAAATAAAGACAGTGAGGAACAAGTGGGGAAAGGAGGGCTAGTTGACAAACCTGTCACCCAGCACCTAATCAGCACCATTATGAAAGCTTAATTCACATGTAAAATAAATAATGTCATGTCCTTCTCTCTGAGGCAAACTCCTTAGAAAGCACACACCCTCATTTCCTCCAGGGAACTGGGAGTGTTTTCCTTGGGTGTCTGAATATTCAGTGTGTGAAAGACATAGATTAGCCTGTTCTGAGTGGATGAGTTTGCCCCAATGAATTGAACAGAGATCAAGCTAGAATTCAAACAAAAAGCAGGAAGTAATTTGCCTGAAAATTTTTTTGTTTATGTATTTTTTTACATATTATTTTTGAAGATTTGAAGCATGGTTGAATAATTCTTTGATAATTTAAAAACATGCAGAAAGACTCTTTCAGTGTTGCATATCCATTTATAAATTTAGCATTCAGGTAGGGCGCAGTGGCTCACGCCTGTAATCCTGGCAGGTGGGAGGATCACTTGAGCTCAGGAGTTCGAGACCAGCTTGAGCAAGAGCAAGACCCCATCTTTACAAAAAATAGAAAAATTAGCTGGCTGTGGTGCAAGTGCCTGTAGTCCCAGCTACTTGGGAGGCTGAGGCAGGAGGATTGCTTGAGCCAGGAGTTGGAGGTTGCAGTGAGCTATGATGACGCCACTGCACTCTACCCTGGGCAACAGAGAGAGATTCTGCCTCAAAAAAAAAAAAAAAATTAGCACTCAGCCACAACTATTAATTGAGCACAGTTCTTTCACTTCAATTTCATTTTAAGATTGTATATTTTAAACAATAAAATACCACAAAATCTTAGGAAAAATTGGGAATGACAGTTTCGATGCATATCCATGAAGTCTTCATTACACCGTCATTTTATAAGTTCAATTTTTAAAAATGGGATTTTAACAACTGCGTATTTGTTTCTCCAGACAGGAAAATAAAAGGAAGCTTGAAATTAAAATTCTGAATCCACATTTCTCCTAAAATGTCCTTCTCTTCCAAAGGAATTCTTCTCCCTCCCGCCGCCCCCATTATTATTTCATAGGCTACTTTAAATGAAACCAAATGAGCTGTATTCCTCACCTCTGTAAATTAAAATACTAATAAAATCCTAGACTCCACCAACTGAACAGACTCCCTCTTGGCCAAGGGGACCCCAGAGAAACCTTGAAACTGAGTTCCCAGCTATGACGGGATGGGAGGTCAAACAGGCCTCATTACACACCCTCCTCCCTAACAGCAGCCAGGCTTTCTCCCCTAAGGGCTAACAGACACCAGTCTCATGATGGCTCCTCCCTTTTTGCGGTTTTCTTGGATATGACAACTGACCAGTATTCCTTCCTACCAACCACGGACTGGTTCTGACCAGTCTTCAGAGGCTGTGCAGAGAGGGTTTTCATGTCCTCTGCTTTACTTTTGACATCAGAGGGCCAAAAACTCTACCCTCAGATCATGCTAAGGCCGCCATTTTCTGATTGTGGACCCCGTGAAGGGGTGTGAAGCTCAATTGTACATGAATATGTTTCTTCTTTCATAAATACTCATGACTCCTCCTATAGCTTGTTAAATATGTATATTCAGCCACTCCACTCAGCATAAATTCCCGTTCCTGTTGTCCCTCTCTTGAAATACATACTCTCGGCTTCTGCCCAAGGCTACTGATCCCAGGCTAAATGATGGGCATTCTATAGCTACGACACTTTATGAAAGATAAAGCTCTGCTTTCCCAAGTTACGAACCTTGTCATTTCTTCAGTTGACACCGCTCATGGCTGCTTTACAGATGTATTTGGAAACCAAGCCAATATATTCTAACATGCTAAGGAAACTTTTTCTTCCGTTATGACACCCTCATTCCCCTTGTGTATTGGCAATTCATGGATATCAGTCAAATCTTTATACTGGGATCTGAGAAATTTGGCTAACACAGCCAGAATGTCAATATCACGTCTAAATTTAGTTGCTAATTGGCCTATCCAGTGGCCTCGTTGCCATGACTAACTAAACAATATACGTGAATGGTTAAGATTAAATTGCTTGGAAAAGAGGGAGGGAAGTGGAAGGTAAAAAGGAGACGTTTAATCATTTGCTAAAGCAAAAGGAATTTGGGCTCCTGAATCTGGAACCTGGACTCAAAGGGATTTCTTAAGGAAGTGATTTTCAAATCCAGGCCCTTTCAGTAGAGAAAAATCTACCAGGATTCAGAGAGCTAATGAGGACGTCATATTCTGATTTTAAATGCTACATCAGATGTTAAAAAAAAAAGATTTATTAAATGACTACAGCATTTCCTGGCTTGAAGATCTTAAAATGTGATTTCAGAGAGTGTCTCAGGCTGGAAACATCCTAGATCCAGGCTGCATTCTGAATCCCCATTTCTAAGAGACTCCATGCACCTACCTTGAGTTTCTCCAGCTTCACCCACAACTGGCTGCTGTAACCCCTCCCCGCCATGAGTCAGACTTCTCCCTATGAGGTTTGGTTTAATTCAATAGAAATTTCATTTTCTAAATGCCTTGGTGATAACGCTGTTGAACTCACACTAAGTTTAAGATAGAGCAGGGCAGGAAATTGAAGGCTTAGGACTTTGGAGCCAGACAGACACGGAGTCAACTCCCTGCCCTGCCATTTGTAGCAGAATAATCTAAAGCCCCGTCGTTAAGCCTATGGGAAGGATATAATCTCTGCAGCAGACAGACCACAGACTCAACAGCCAGACGACCTGGGTCCAAATCCTAACTGCACCACTTACTAGCAAGTTACTTAATCACTCTGTGTCTGTTTCCTTATTTACAAAAAAAAAAAAAAGGAGAAACAATAGTGATATGGAGCAGGAATGCAGTGGGGCGGGGGGGAGCATGAAACTAAAGGAAAATCTTGAGTCCCTTCAGGGGAAGTTCCAGGCACCAGCACCTAACTAGCCTTGAAAAGTGAGTTGGAATAACAGTGCCCTTCCAGCTAGCCAGAGTCATGGGGTGTTTTGGTTCCCTATGGAAACAAAAAGATGGCATCCCAACATATGCTCTTGAGTTTTTCGGAAACCCCCGCCTGATGGAAAAAGCAGATAAAGGGGAACTGAGGAATTGAACTCTAACCTTCATTCTTTGTCCTAAATTTCTCCCTGAGGACCTGGAGAGTCACATCCTTCTTAACATCCCTTTCCACTAATCCTCGAATCCCTGAATCCACCTGTGACCCACAGGCCACCTCTTTAGGATGTT
This sequence comes from Indri indri, assembly GCA_004363605.1. Lineage (NCBI taxonomy): Eukaryota > Metazoa > Chordata > Mammalia > Primates > Indriidae > Indri > Indri indri. The sequence goes on along the minus strand of RJWJ010012650.1, from coordinate 6,930 downwards.
CCACTTTTGGGGCCAGGCCAATATATACCCCCTACGTATTGATTTACAATTTTGCCTGCCTGAAATGTGCCCCTGCCTTTAACGATCCTTGCTCGTGACTATGGCCCGGAGCCGTGACCAAGAAGCCTTGAGCAAGTGGACTCCTAAAAACCCTTGCTTGTAAGCCATCAGGAAGTTCAGGTCTTAAGCATTAGTGGCCCATTCTCCTGGCATGGTGCCATGCAATACAAATGCCTCTTTCTCCTGCTGCAACTCTTGGCTTCAGTTTGGCTTCGTTACACCACGGTGTAACCAGCTCCATGAACAACTTTCCATGACTCCTATATGTGTTTTATAATCCTCTCCCTTAACTAACTACTTGAGCTTTTGAGTTGTTTCCCAGAAATGATGGATTTTCTGCAAGACAAAGGAATTGAAATTCTGAAGACCCCAGGGCAGACTTAGTGGGGTCAGGACTCACCGTCCCCCTCAACCTGCCCCAAGGCACATGGCCCCTCCTTAAAAAGCCTTGTGATCTCCGTTAGTCCACTGGATGGTTTCGAGGCAACTTCTCCCAGTTCTCCTGACAAGATGTCTTTTGTATTAAAGATTCCTTTCTTCCTTGGCAATCCTTCTTGTCTCAATAATTGAATCTTTGTGCAAAAAGCAAATGGACCTAAGCTGAAGCCCTCTCGAGGTTTTAATAACAGGGTGAGTGGACCCCAGTTTGGTTTGGTAACGACAGTACAGTCATTCCTCAGTATATGTGGAGGAGATTGATTCCAGAACCCCCTTTCCAGGACCCCCTGGGTGTACCCAAATCCTTGCATACTCAAGTCCACAGTCAGCCCTGCAGAATCCACTTACATGAAAAGTTTACCCTCTGTATATGGGGGTTTTGCATCCCACAAATACTGTATTTTCCATCTGCATTTAGTTGAAAAAAATCTGCATATAAGTGGACCCACGCAGCTCGTGCCCACATTGCTCAAGGGACAGCTGTACTTACATCATAAGGTTGATGTGAGAATTAAATGGGTTAATATATGTAAATCACTTCATCATCTAGCACAAGTAAGCACCATATCAGAGTTTGATTTTAGTAGTAGTAGTACCGTTATTGTCATTATTATCTAATAATTTTGTACAAGATCATAAAGTACCTCACAAACAGTAAGAATCCAATTGATGTTAGGTATGATATATGTACAACTTGAGAAAATACGAAGGCAGAATATGCTTATTCTCATTCTTTCATCAATGGAAAAGACACAAATTCTGCAAAATAATTTAAAGAGGTTTATTCTGAGCCAAACATGTGTGACCATGGTCTGAAGAGCCATGCCCAAGAAGCCTTGAGCAAGTGGTCTCACTGTCATTGGGTTACAGTTTGGTTTCATACATTTCAGGGAGACAGGAATTACATGTAAAGTCATAAATCAACACATGGAAGGCAAATATTGGTTTGGCCCAAAAAGGCAAGACATCTCAAAGTGGGGCATTACGGGTTTTGGTGGGTTTAAAGATTCTTTGATTTGTAATTGATTAAAGAAATGAAGCTTTATCTAAAGGCTTGGAATGTTTTAAGTTAATGTAAGGGAGTCTGTTAATCAGAGACAAGCCACCAGACATATACCAGACATATACCCAGACTCTTGTGATCTGTTCAGTAAATCGATGACCTGCAGGTGTGGTTTTAAACTTTGTCTTGTATAGCCTTAGGCCTGTCAATGAGTTATGAAGCATATCTCCAAGAAGGGATGGGACATGACGAGCCATGTCTGATCTCCCTTCTCACGGCCGGCAACTCAGCTTTAGGGTATTTCTGGGGTCCCCTTGACCAAAAGGGGGTCCATTGAGTCAGTAGGTGGAGCTTGAGATTTTATTTTAGTTCACACTTTTAACAATAAATATTTTCAGTGAGTCATAAAATGCTGGATACTGTGCTAGGTGCTGATTATAGAGTGATCCAGATAAGAGGCCAATCCTCAACAAAGCCTCGGCCAGCAGGGAAACAAATGGGCAAAAAGGAGTTTTAGGTGCTGTGATAGACGTTTACACAGGATTCAGTGGAGGCCTACGGGAGGGGTTGGTGGCAAGGCCGTGCTGAAGATCAGGGCAGGCTCCCTAAAGGAAGTGACACTTGAGCTGAATCTTTAAATGTGCACAGCACTAGCCAGATGGAGAAGACAAGGGAGGCATTCCAGGAGAGGAAACAGCCACACCCCACGCTGATGCCAAGTGCTCTTTCTGTCTTAACATGTCTGATCGTATCACTCTACTTTGCTTCCGTTCTTGGCTCCCTACTGCCAAGGAGATAAAGGCTAAGCTCTCCAGCTGGTATTCAGAGCCTTGTCCCCATCTGACTCTACCCGCTATGAAGGCACACCTCCGGCCACTCCTCTTCCAGAACACCGTGTTCTAAGCACTCCAAATGGGCTACCGCCACCACACTTTTGCTCACACAGGTGCTCCTGCCAGACACGCCTTCCTCCCCCTCCTCCACCCGGCACCTTCATACTCTTCATATATAACAAAGGGTTAGGGTTAGGGTTAAGGTTAGGGTTAAGGTCAGGGTTCAAGGCCCATCAAATGTCGCCTTTTGGCAAGTCTTCTCCTATCTGCCGAGGAAGGATTAATTCCTCTTCCCTCCACACCTTAGGCACACTCCTTACCACATTGTATCACTGTCTTCTTTAGCTTCCCTTCTCCCCCACCAATTAAAATGTAAACTCCACCACATCAGGGTTTTATTTGACTTTGCCTTCCCAGAGCTTAGCCAAACACATGGTAAGCTCTCCTCAACTCGAGCTATTATTTCTCTGATGGATGCTGAGCAAATGTTCATTGAGTCATGAAGTCAGTATAAGCAGAACTTGTTTGAGGAAGGCGTCGATGAACTAGATCAGAGATTGTTCAAAGCAATTTTTTGCAGCATTTCCTGACTTCCTCTCTCCTGAGTCTCCCAAGCACTTGCTTTTGAAACGTACGGCCAATAAGAAAAAAGTAATTGAAACAAATTATACCATCGGAGACCCACATCCTCGTGAAACACACAGTCCCGGTATTTGGGCTTCTCTTGCCATCACGCAGGCACTCATGGGCTGTTAGAGATCATGACCTAGATTTCCCTGCACAATTCCTACCTATTGGCACAGAATGAAATTCGTATCCTTCATAGCTTGCCAGGGACTTATGTGAGATCAACTTGGGTTCTGCCATTAGAAGCAGAGACTTGACTCTAGGCTCCCCACAGGGAATGGTGCTAAGTGCTTCATCAGTGTCTTGGGGAATGAACAACACCGACCAGGAGAAGGCCTATGGCAGAAAAAGTAGAATAAGGCCAGGCAATGCCTCCACATTATACAGCTCTGGGGGGTACCATTCATATTGCATTTTAGATAAATGCCACCCCTGGAGCACCTGGAGTGTGATAACATCCCCCTTGGAGTTGTATAATACAGCAACACTGGTCGGTGGACTTCATCAAAAGTTCTCAGCTTTTAATAATTAGATGAGGTTCTTATTAAAAGTGCAGGTTCCTAGGCCTCAGCCCCAGAGATTCACATTTAGTAAGTCTGATATGGGCCTAAGAAACTGCATCTTAAATTAGCACACCTCTTCATCCACCGCCAGCTGATATGGACCAGTCCCCTTGGGATCAACTGCTTGTCAACATTGACCTAGCAAGTACATTGCTATGGGAACAATATGACAGTTCCTAGTACTTCCTTCTCCCCCACCCTTCTCAGTCTAACTTTAAATTGGTAGGCATTTAAAATCAGCAATCCAGCACGGTGGCTCACACCTGTAATTGCAGGCACTTTGGGAGGCCCAGGTGGGAGGATCAGTTGAGACCCAGAGTTCAAGACCAGCTTGAGCAACATAGAGAGACCCGTTAAAAAATTCTCCAGGCATGGTAGGGCGCATGCCTGTAGTCCCAGCTACTCAGAGGCTGAGGCAGGAAGGTTGCTTGAGCCCAGGAGTCTGAGGTTTCAGGGAGCTAGGCTGACACCACTGTACTCTAGCCCAGGCAACAGAGCAAGACCTTGCCTCAAAAAAACAAAACAAAACAAAAAAAATCGGCAACCTTTTTTCTCTCTCATTTGCCACATCACTAGGGTTGGGCTGCTGGGGTAGTCGCATAATGTGGCCATGCTAGTAAAAAAATCGAGATGGGCATTGTCAACTCCACATGACATGTGAACGCATGCACACACAATTATTCTGCAAGTAGATGACCCTCCACCTCTACCTTAGATTCCACCCCCTCCTACCAAAAAAAGGCATTTTACTTTTATCACTTTCCTCTCCCACAGGGAGCATTGGGGTTTAACTCTTCTCTGGCTTTAAGAATGTGAATATCCTCCCCCATTATAGAAACAAATTCTACTTGATTCCTATTTCCACTGCTCCTTCTGGCTGTTCTCATTTCCCCAGTTTATGGATCACCTCTTATCTTTCCATGATTTTCTCAGTCTACTCATCATGAGCATTTGTTGAGCATCTTCTGGGACCCCCAGCCTCTGGACGCACCATCTTTCAAGGTGAGAGACAAGCAAAATCTCTACTGTTCACAATACTGTTGGGTATCGCCACTCACAGCAATAGTTGATATACCAGGTGATGGCAGATCTGGTTTTTGCCTGCCCAGCATGTCTTCCCCTCCTTCTTGTCACAAAAACCCCACTTTCCTTTGGGTAACTGTCCATCTCCCACTGGGATGGTTCTGGTGGGACTTTGAGCCATGACAGATCCCCAAGCAGAAGCATTGGTTGAGCGATATGCTCTGGCCTGAGCTAGACCAATCTAACTCTCTCCCAAGAATCAGAATCTTGAGCAGAGGGACACAGGATAGAAAGTTGCTGGAGCTGAGCCATCCTAATGCTAGCGCCCAAAAGAGACTATCCATGGAATCTCCAGAACTTTCCTGGGTACTTCTTTCCAGATGCCTGTTTTGATTCTGTAAAGCTCCACCGTTTCCTTTCAATACATCCCATTTTACTCAAGTTAACCCGAGTGAGTTTTCCACTGTAACCAGAGAAATGTAACTTACATAGTGACTAATAAATATTGTAATTAATGAATGCATCTTCAGAGACCAACCTAGAAGTACAAACTAAAATATCCTGTTCTTCCACAGTTATCATATTCATTCTCATGTCGTTTGACTTTAATTTAAAGTGGCGGTTTCCAAAATGGGTAAGTCCCATGACTAATAAAAATCAAATTGAAATCTCTGAAAATGTTCTTTGAAAGTACTCAGCTTCTATTCCAGTTGTTCCTGTATATAGATGGCAAAAAAAAAGGTATGCTTATAAGGAGGTCTTTTGAGTTTTGATTGTTTTTTTCAATTTTGGAAAATATAATGCAGTAAAAATAAAGCTTGATCTTCAAGCTTGGGAGCTCATCATTTCTGCGACTTGTCACATGCTGGGGAGATGTTCGGGTTGGAAGAGCAGGTCTCTTTCTCTAAGCTAAGGAATTGAATGGATCCAGTATTTTCACACCCCTACCCCATAATTATTCATAATCCTTCCTAAGGGAGAAAATGGACTCTCACTTGGATTACTTTAACTAGTGTTCTTGGCAAGTCTTAATTTGACAAGCCAAGATTCATCCTGTAGAAAAACACATTTCACTGATGGTGGATGACAAGTTGCTGCTTCAGGGGAGCCCCAGAGAAGCTCCTTGGCAGGCTTATTGACTTGTAATTATTTCCTAGAAAACTATTTAAAATCTCCACCCCTTGCTTTAAATAGCACTTTTCAAAAATGAAGTCTTTATCCCTTGACAGGAAAAACTGTCAAGGCGATTCCCCAGAACCCAAGTTCAAGGTAAAGATGATTTGGCTAGAAGAGCATACTTTCAGCTTTAAAAAAAGGCAATTTAATCTTAACGACTTTGCCATTATTTATCTATTTCTCTATGAACATCAGGCAGTTTTTCTGGGCTCCGCGTGTAGACCCATAAGTACCATGTTTAGATTGCTTCACTCTGACTTCTCCCAATAGAATGTTGCCTTATTCTTATGATGAATTCCATCTATTATCTTCCATATGTGCTACCAGTTGCCAAGGAAACTTTTCTTCCTTGTGTGTACCATAGAATTTTATTGTATCTTTAAAAAAACACACACACAAACTCTTTGGGGGCAATTGTGTTTTATATTTCTCATTCTTATTAGATCACAGGAAGGAAAACAGTTTCTAATCCTCAATGAGGAAAAGTTTCAGCAAAAGGTAGAAATGATTATCTTAAAACATGTTTTGCCACATGGGTTGAGAGAGTGGTTTGGAAGTACTAGTGAATGGATTAGCTCGCATCAGAAATAATGGGGGATCTTCTTTAAAAGCACAAATCCTTAGGCCTTGCCTCATCCATTAAACCAGAATCACTTGAATGAAAAATATGAGCCCATTTGAAAGAATGAATTGGAGGTAGGTGTCCTGTATAAAAAAGTGTCCAAGATATAGTGGCCTGGAAAAGCAAGTTACAGAACAGTAAACAAAGAATCATCATCTTTGTGGAAACACTTTGTAATATGCATATAATTGTATTATGTATCAAAGTTTTTGGAAGGCAGGACACAATAACATATCCACAGTGGGGTCATTCTAGGAAATGCAAAGCAGAGGAGAGGGGATATACTTTCCACTTTTCACCCTTCAGTACCATTTGAATTATTTTAACCAAAAGCATGTACTACTTTTACAATCGAAATTAATCATTCAACAGTGAAAAATATGTTATAAGCTTCCCAAAGGATCCTCATAATCAAATAGTTTCAGGGACCATTGCACCAGGCAAATGAGATAAAAATCCATTAGTTTAATTTCTCGATTAAAGGAATTGAGCTTCCTCTCAAGATGCAGGATCTTCCAATTATTCTGTAACTGCCAGGCCTCAAGAAATGTTGACACCTGCTAGCACTTGTCTGCACAGCAAGTA
>RJWJ010012649.1:0-41575 GCA_004363605.1 Indri indri | reverse complement strand
TTATAAAAGTTGAAAAATGACAGTTGCATAGCTTCTATTTTTGTATAAAGTCTGCATGCTTTAGAGGACACTGATAATAGCATTATTGATCAGCAATATAACTGGCAAGCAACAAATGATTTATGGATTCATTCATCAATACCTAATGGAGCCTTAAAAATTCTAACGTTGGCCCAAACAGATGAGAAAAGCCAAATACATCTTTTCTAGCTCTTGAAAACTTATTACTTCTGGTTAGTTTGTGGAGTAATAAAAATTAATATCAGAAGTAGAATTATATTACATGTGATATCTGTAAAAGGTGACACCTAAAGTATACTGCTGGTCTAAAATGTAAATTTTTCTGAAGCTTTTTTATTCTCAAAACCAAACCAAACCTTACCTAACCTCCTGCTACAGAAAAATTTCAGAGCCATCCTTAACTTGGGACTAAACCTGAAAAATTATCTCAAAGGGTAATTGGGGGGTACAATGAGGTCAAATTAAGGTAATTTAAAAATAGGCATTAATAAAAATAGTGTCATCCTTACCATCACTTCTGCAAACCTATAATAGATGTTTTGATATGTGGATTCATTTAGCATACTCATCTTGTGGTAATAAAATGTAATTAAGCCAATGGTAAAACTGATTTTAGTAAAAAGCTGATGCAGATTTTCTTTGTAACAGAGCCAGCACTCTCGGTTCTTTATGGATCTTTTGAATATAGCCAAAAAATTTGGAGAATAAAGGAACAATGATTTAAATCGAATGACTAGGAGCCTGGGTAGATTCCATTTGTGACTTACTCCTTCTCCGGCAGGAGCCACTTTGCATGGAGGACTAGAGTTCATGGACATTTTCTAAATGTGGAAACTACTGTGTTTTTCTTTATCTTATATTCCACATCATGTTTATTTTTCACATTCCTTGTCACTTTTTACTTGCCATTTCTCACTCTAAAGAGCCACCCAAACACTAAATAGTATTTTTCCCCCTTTCCAAACCTTATAGGGGTAAATGTTTGAGAGTAAAATACCTCCCGTCTCCCCCCCTTATATATGCAGATCCCAAATGAGAACTGCAATCCAAAAGAAAATATCAGCTTTACATTCGTGGGAGCTGGATTGGCGAATGTGCTCTAGTCCCGCAGACAAGTGAGCTTCCTAACACTTGAATCAGAAAACCACAACCCACGTCACGGGGAAGGCCTCTTTCGGTATAGAGGAGCATTTGGGCCAACCTGTCTTCCAAACAGGAGGACCCCAGACTTTGCTAAATGGCCAATACTCCCCACCCCTGACTCCCTCGTCTGATAAGTCTCTGGGGAGGAGAGAGTAAGGGACAGGGGAGGTCAGGAGCGTAACTTTAATCCACAGGGAAACAGAGGGCAGGAAGAAAGGAAGTTGTCCCATCACAGAGCTGTTCATTGCCTACCTGTGGGTTTTCCCAAGGCCTGCTCGCGTTCCTTCCTACAGCAGTGACCATACTTCTTGTGCTCTCATAAGGTTGATGTGATTTCTCAAGTTGAATTCCCAGTGAGACAGACTGTCTGAGACGGAGGTTGGGCTGCAGAAAGTTTGCAGGGAGGGCTCTCAGCATAAACACTCGTGCAGGAGCGAAGGAGGCAGGACCGGGCAGGGAGAAAATGCAGCGCAGTCACAACCAAGACCTCAGCTGATCCCCTGCTGGTGGCGGGGGTGGAGGGCTGAGACAGAGGGCCACAGTGTGGGGGCATAAATGGGCCTGCAGACTCCTCCTGAACTGAAGCAAAGGGGCTGGACCTTACACTCCCAGATGGTGCAGTCATTGGGAAGGAGGCATGATCTGCTGCAAAGTGGCTCTCTCAGTAGAGGGTAATTCCTAGAAAGGGCACTTAAGTGGTGTCAGTGGCCAATAGTCCCAGCAGGTAGGGAAATGGCTGCTTCCATCTTGAAAAGAGGGGTTGCAGTTCTGGGCAGTGACTGCAACATCCACTACTATGTTGAAGAAACCCAAATGCAAGACATACACCATATTATGTTCAAGGAGCTGAAACGTAAGGCATTAGGATTCAGTCTTCAGCTGACATACCCAACAAGCACCCAACAAGCATTGCCACTTGGCCTCCCTCCTTCACACCATGAATCATGAAAGCCGTCACACTTCTCCCAGCTGCCCACACAACTCTTTCTACCTATGCACATGCTTTTGCACATTCGCTCTTATCTTGCCGTGGTACCCACCTTCCTTTCAAGGTTTATCCCTTTCTGTTTATTCTCCTTTGTCCTTTAGAATCATTCCTCAGTAAGTGATCCACTTTTTCCTTCATTTTCAGGCTCTCTTTCTCAATTGGCTCTTTCTCTCTCCCCATTTGTATTGTCTAGTGTCTTTCATTCTTAATTTTAAAAGAAGTCTCATCACCTTGGATACCCTTCTGGCTATCACTCATTTCCCAAATTCACGTGTATAGGAAATGCAACATTATTTCTAGAGCTCAACTTCATTTCACTTTTGAGCCTCCATTTTTTTGGGTGGCTGGAAACCTCCTTTCTGCCTGGGATTGTGATGCAGCTCTGGAGGGAAGATGGTGGCTTACATGGTAGCAATTCATCTGGACAGAGAATGGCTGTTGGTTTTGGTTGTCTGTGCACACCGCCATCCTCTGAGATGTCCGTCATCTCGATTGCCTCTTGATTGTTAGTTCTTGAAAGTTACTACTGATCTGTCCCTCAGTCCCCCCGCAGTGCTGATCCTGCACCATCATACAGCATGGGAATCTCAGAAGTCTGCCTAAAGCCCTGTGCAAACTCAGAAATCCTAGTCACACAGGAATTATTGTGTTGCTGCCCACGTCCCGCTGGGCCCCGGGAAGACCTGGGGAGCCTGAATGTCTCTATTAACCACAGGGACAAGTCTACCTCAGGTCTTCCTTCCATCCAGGCTCTCGCAAGGAAAGGAAGCACAGTTTTCCTCTTCTTTTGGAATCCTGAAGCCTGTCAGGTTGTTGACTTGTCTTCCCATTCATGCTGGCCCCATGGGGCAGGTTATAGGACTGACCCGTCCCTAGAGACTCACCCATTGATTCCTGTCCTCCCTTCTGCTAGCCTGAGGATCTTTTCTGGTGGAGGTGGTGGAGTACAAGTGGGCATGAAACTTTGTTCTGACAGCATCACCACATTCTCCCTAATCCACTGTTTCAAGCCCTAGGTCATTTCTATTTCCCACTGAGGGCTGGGCTTTTGAAACTAAAAGGCCAGGAGAGGACTCCTTTCCATATATTTCTGCTCTGTCATCTCCTTCCTGAGGCAAGGATCTTCTAGCTCACTTAACAGCTAGTAAGAGCTAAGAGGAGTAGGAACCCAGAGAACAACAGTTAATGTTTCAAAATACTGTACTGTCCTGTTGCATTTAGGCAAAGTGCCCCTATAGAACTTGGCTCCTAGGAGGTTTCAATAAATACCATTTTCTCCCTGTCATCTCTCCCCATACCCTCCTCCTTAATTTGCCATCTTCTCTTTAACTCAATTCAATGAAGCTTTCAACTCCATCACACCATGAAATGACTTCAACCAAGGTAAGCAATGACTTCCCAATTGTAAAATTTGGTAGGCACTTACCAGATTTTATCTTTTATTTTACCTCTGTGCGGCATTCACACTGCCAAACATTGCCCCCCTCTTTGAAACTCTCTCCTGTCTTGGCTTTCGTAACTCATTCTGTTTCTCTTCTTACCCATTTGGCTATTTTTTCTTCATCTCCTTCTGCCCTCCAAGGTTCGGTTCTTACATCACATTGCTGCTTGGAGCCGCTTACCCCCTGCTCTGATGTGGACCTATATCTTCAGACCAAGTCTTTTATTCAGACCTCCTTTTTTCCATATCCTAAAATGCCTCTGATATCAAGTTGGTAGAGTGCTTGGCACAGAGTAAGAAGTCAATCATGTTAGCTATTGTGTTTATTACTATATCTACCTGTAAGTCTCACAGGTGTACTTGCATTTTAACATGTCCAAAATAGCTCACCTTCTTTTTTCTTCATAATCCTGCCTCTTGACAACCCTCTGCTCCAAAATAAGCAATAACACCCATAGTGTGTGCATGCTCATGCATGCTCACACACACACACACACACACACACATGCACACATGGCACTCCATGCCTCCTCCCAGTGCTAGGAAGGAAGAATTCTGGGCATCATCCTTCATTCCTTCTCCTGTACACCACCCCTCTTCCCACCATCTGATCACTCATTCCTGTTGATTCTACGTCATGAATTATTCTGGAAACTCATCCTTCTTTTTCCTCTCCATTGTTCCTGCACTCATATACCATCTTCTCTCCTCTCACAATTATTCTTCAAGTCTAACTCAAATGTCTTCATGTCACTGAAACCTTCCCTGCACCCATTTTCTTTTCTGACTCCCTGATGTTACTCTCTTGCTTTTTTTGGTGCTTTTTTTCACCAAAATGTGAAAATGTCCTGGAATGTCCTCCTCCCCCATCTGATCCACTTCTGATCTCATTTTGACACTCAGCTAAAATGTCATTCACCTCTCTGTAGGCTGACCTGACTCAGCCTTCTCTCCACTATTAATTGTTCCCCATGGTGTGTTCTCAAATCCCTTTATACGTATTCCTATTATAGCACTTATTTATATTATGGTTGGTTGCTTATGTTGGTTCGGATGGATGGGGCATCTTGAAAGTAGGCTCCATGTTGAACTTGTGTCTATCTCTAGACCTTTGTCTGTGTAGAGTCAACAAATGTTTAGGGAACTAAGTTGAAATGAATGTTAAATTGTGAACTGTATGATCTGAGGTTTAAAACATTTTGTCAGGGAAGACAATGGGACTAGGCAAATATGCAAACAAGTTTTATGAAATCCTGACTGGAGATTTAAGAAAAAGAGGTAATGATAACCTACCATTAAGGAGAAAGTACATGAAGTATAACAAAAGTTGGAGACTTTGCCCTTTTTCTCACTCTTTGTAAGTTTCCCCTAATGGACTATCTGAAGAAGCTTCTGTTCATAAATAAGATTTCATATAACTCAAGGACTTTCTCAGATATTTGGAAGAAGAAGACAGCTGTAAGGAAGTAACTTATCAGAAGATAAGGGGTGACAAGAGACCTAATGTAGGCAAACATGATATACCATGACACGTGTGTTCAGCAAATTGTTATTCTTTGAACATTGTATACTCAATGATCCCTTTGAATGGAGCGAGAAAAAGTTAAGGAGTTTAAACTAGACACCAAAGTCCAATCATATTCTGAATTTTTAATACCTTGATATAGGACCGAGGAAGGCAACTCCTCTTTGGAAATCATAGACATTAAAGGAAAATCAAGGCAGTCTAACATTGTTTAAAAAGAAATCCATCTGATTTATGACTCATGCCTATATCTAGGGGTTTTCATGGCTCAACATAACCTTTGTCCACCCAAGTGACTGCCTCTCATACAAATTGTACTTCTAACTTTTTATTCTTTTTTTTTTTTGTAGTATCTACATCATAAGATCTTCAGAGATAAAATTCCCAAGTGTTCAACTTTAAATTTTTTAAGAAAATATTTTGAGAAATTAACCAAGGGCAAGAGTCTCTAAAAATATTTAATATTAATGTAGGTAACAATGTATGAAAAAGGCAATTTGTTGGAACATACTTGTCAAACAGAAATACAAACAAATGTAGAGAAGATACTATTTTAATTAATTTTGTGCCTTGAACACCTGTTAACCTAAATATATTTTATTTGGTAATAACTGATAATTTTTGATACATGTAAGCACACATCTAAATAAGAAACAGAGAAAAGAGTTATGCCACAGAAAGGATACGTTTTTTTAATAGGAATTTAAAATTGAAGTTTCAAATGAGATCCCAAGATACTAAAAATATGAAATTTCAAGCCAGCTCACCATTAGAAAGAAATAGTTCAAAATCTAGTCTATGACTCAAATGTTCTCTTCCACTTAAAAGATATAAAATAGTGGAGAAAATTGGAGATAGAAGAGATTCGTGAAGGGGAGAGTTGTGCTCGCCACCTCCAGTAGGGAGGAAGTGAGGATGCTGCTTCCGCTCATTCCAGGGGGCTTCCACGGGATCATGTGGAGAGCTTGGAATGTGTTCCCTGCAATGTGTAGGGGGGAGTCAGATCTCAGTTCTGGGGACTGGGTTCTGACTCCCATTCAGAAAATTGGGCAACAGTCTGCCCCACTGCTTCCGTGGCAGAAGCAAGAGGGACAGAATGGTTTGCCAGGCAAAGGATGTTTGAATGTTTCCTGTGGCCCAGATAAAGTCCCACAGGAGAGAGAGAACTGGCCTGGGGCCATGTGGAGTTCTGCCTAGGAGACCTTCTGCCAGAGAGTGAGAGGACTCCAACAGGGAGACTCCAATGGGGCTGAGGAAACAGAAGCTGAGGGGTGATCAGGAGCAGCCAGCTGAAGGAGAAGGTGCAGCACCCATGACACAGGAGTTGCAGTGAGAGTAACCGAGAAGCAACTCTGCAAAGAGCCCCTGGACAGCTAGCCTGAAGCACATGCCAGCAGGCACATGGGCATGCGACCTGTACGGTGTGTGGGGTCTTGTACTGGGTTTAATGCCCTTATCGCATAGTCTTGAAATTCTTAATTCTTCTCCAACAAGACGGGCCTGGCATTTTCCTTATGCACGGGGCCCTGCCAATCATGTAGCTTGTTCTTGTGCTAGGCCGAGAGAGTGCAAAGCTGGCTGACAACGGTACCAGCTGGGTAAGAACTGTTTTGTCCTTCACCCAGAGACTGAATTGCAGATTGGAAGAGGCAAGTAAGATGGCAGCTGAGCCTGCCTGCTTTCTCCCCTTCAGCCTAAAGAAGGTTTGAATTCTAAACCAAATTCAGAGATTTGATTAAAATCTAATTACTGAATCAAGATAGTGTTTGCAACTTAAAATGGTCATAGTTCTGTCTAGTTAACAGAAAAATTCTGAGACTGATTTCCACCTAGTATAAAAAGCAAACCACTATTATTTAATGAAATAGTACAGAATCAACAGTTCAGGGTTAAAGAAATGAGGTGCAGATTTGAAACTTTCCAGTTGATTCTGAAAATATTTTCATTAGCAGAAGAAACTGTGTTTTAAAATGGATGGGGAAACTTTCTGGAACAGGACTGTATGTACATAAGATAACCGAGGAAGGAATTGAAGTAATTATCCAGGTGAATGTTGGAAATTTACTGTTATTATTTTCACTGCTAGCTGTTGTTTTGGAAAGTTCAATCCCCATAGAACAGATTCTGAAACAACTAGAAATGCACACCACCTCAGGAAGTTAAAATTATATACTAAAATGAGACTCTGGAATTACAATATGTATGTATTAGTTTTATTGCATACCATGATTCTCCTGCACAGCCAGGAATAATAATTATGTACGCCTGTTGCTTTGGAATTAGAACATGAATTCTAGCTTGATGCCCCACAAGCAGTTATTTAATTGTGGTCAGTAACTTTCTGTGACCTGAGTGTCCTGAAATATTAAATGCAATGTCCAGAGATTGCTTAAGTTGCTAACAGATTTAGCTGTCAGAGAGTGAGAGTGAGAATATGAATGAAAAAAATTTTCATTCATACTGTAATGACATAGTAGGAAAAAAAAATCTGACAATGAAATAAGAGGGAAGGTTCCACAGGGCTTTAAGTATCCCAGTTTCACGTGGCACCAGATTGGTGATATCTCTGGTCCTTGGGTATGCTCATAGGTTCCATACAGGCATCTGGCCTATGCCTTAAGAAAGAGATCTGTGAAAAAGAGAAAAAGACAATTAGTACTGACGACTAATACAACAGACTCTATGTCCTAGTTCAGGCTATTATAACAAAAACACTGCAGACTGGGAGGCTTAACCAACAGACATTCATTTCTCACAGTTCTAGAGGCTGGGAAGTCCAAGATCAAGTTGCCAGCTCATCCAGCACCTGGTTTGCAGATATCTATCTTGTCGTATCCCTCATGGTGGAGAGCAGAAAGAGAGGAAGCAAGCTGTCATGGCTCTTCTTATAAAGGCACTAATCCCATTCCTGAGGGCTCCATCCTCATACCTATTTACTTCCCAAAGGCCCCACCTCCTAATACTATCACACTACAGTTTAGGATTTTGACATATGAATTTTGGGGGGATACATTCAGTCCATAGTATATTACTTATACCTCTATTTAAGTTTGCTCTTTTATAAATTGCTCTATTAGTCATCTAGGATATTCACTAATTACAACTGTAGAATTAACATGGTTATTTCAGAAACCAACTTGTGGCAGAGTGTGGCTGGCCGCTCATCAAAACTATTACATTTTTCTTCCTGAGCCAGACTCCCTTTCGTGGCCTGCCTTATAGTTAAATGGCTTGGGAGAGTTTTAGTGGAATGCAAGTGCAAGTGATGTGCATAAAACCTTCCTTGAGTGATCCACCATGCTTTTCCCTTTTCTGCCACCCTGATTTTGTGACTATATGGTGAACAGGTCAGAGCTCTAACATGGAAGAAACTTGAGCCCGTAAATTAAAGCTCAGCAGAAACTTGCTTGATATTCAGGACTTCACAAAGATGAGAAATTTACTTCTATTGTTTTGTGCCTATGTAGATTTTTGAGTTTGTTTATAGCGGCTATGCAGCAGCTAGTGTTCCATTAATATAAATATATTCAAATTTATGGTAAAGGAATTTTAGCTTGCTGACTAATATGTTTTAGGTACTAATATTTCATAAAATTTAACTTGCATAAGTTGTTGAAGTAGTTGTAATTGCCATTTCACAAATGAGGAAATTAAGGCTTAGAAAAATTAAGCAACTTGCCTGATATGAAACAAACTATGCAGAGAGAGGATTTGAACTCAGGTCTGCAAGTCTCCAGAGAGTGTTTATGTTCTTTTCAGTAAACCATTTTGTATCCCAAGAGGAAAATAATGCATAAACTGCGCATAGTGTACAGATTTATTTGTGCATTTTTTCATTCATTAATTTATTCAACAAATATTCATTTGGTGCCTATTTTGTTCCATGTCCTATCCTAGGACAAGGCACCCATTCTTTTAAGATAGAGAAATAGTAACTTAATTTTTGTTACCTGGTGTGCTGGTCTGAATGTTTGTGTTCCCCCCAAATTCATATGCTGAAATCCTAACCCCCAAGGTATTTTAGGAGGTGGGGCCTTTGGGAGGTGATCAAGTCTTGGGGGTGAAGCCCTCCAGAATGGGATTAGTGTCCTGATAAAAGAGGCTCAAGAGAGCTCCTTCTCTCCTTTCAACATGTGAAGACACAGTTGAGAAGGTACTATCTCTGAACTGGGAAACTGGACCCTGACCCAACACCAAATTAGCCTGTGTCTTGATCTTGGACTTTGCAGCCTCCAGAACTGTGAGAGATAAATTTCTGTCGTTTATAAGCTATCTAGTCTATGGTATTTTGTTACAGCAGTCTGAACAGACTAAAACATCTGATGCCCTGAAATTCTAAATGTCCTTCCAGTTTAAGTAACTCCCAAGAAATTGTAGAAATACTAAGAAATAGCTCTCAATAATTTACTCATTGGTAATAAAGAAGAATGAACATTTTTCTTAAAATGCATAAATAACTACTGCTGAGAAATACTAGTCTTAAGAATATCTGGCTTAATAAAGAATGAGGGCTTTCTCTCCAAAATTTAGGAGGCACATACCTATGGATGAACATGCTGGCTGTACGCTGTATTGTTGGGATGTGGTAACAGTGAAGGGGAGAAATCTGTCATGCACTTTACATGGAGTACCATTAAACCACAATTGGTAGATTCTTCCAAATTCATAATAGCACAGTCTAAGAGAAAGAACAATGCTACTTAAATAAATGATAGTTCTAAATAATAATTCTGTCATAAAAACTAACATGCTTTTGCTGTAGAAATTTATTAAACTACTATGGTGGAAAAGTCAAAATAGAGCAGAAATAAAAGTTTACAATTTTTCAAATACATGAAGTCCAGAGTATGTAATTCATTCTAGTTTCTACAATACTTAATTTTAGGGTTTAATCTATCTAAGATTTAATACATCTGATGAGACCCAGAGAAATATTTTGAGGTAGTATATGGCTCATAAGACAAATTTGGTTCTCTTAAATGTGTTGATATAAAAACAGGAAACAAAAAAAAAAATTTCATGGGCAGGAGATATCCAGTAATTCAATACTTCCGAATACCAAAACTCTGAAAAGTATTCAAAAAAGCTTGAGACACTCTTTTTATCGCTGGTGTCACAAGGGACTATTTTCTTAAAAATAAAAAGTGGGTTGGGCTACTATGGAACAAAAATCTGACCCATTTTTGTGGTTTACAGCAAGAAACCTGTAACAATAATTTTGCCAACAGTGACTATTAGAGATCTGATAATTGTGGGACTAAATTATGTATATTTGATACACAGATACACTTCATGGAATTAGGACACAGTCTATGTTTAGTTTATGTTCCTTACAGCTCATGGCGTGCTGGGAAATATGGGGAAAGGAGATAGAGCAACGGAGGACTTTACTCGCAGATGTGTATTTTAAAATGCAACTTTTGTTCTAGGATGGTCAGGAAACAAGTTTCTTCTACAAATGGAGAAAATTGAATTAAAAAAAAAAACACCCCTCTTCTTTCTTATATTTCCTACTCCTGTCCACAATTCCAAGAGATGTGCACTTCATGAAAAATGTGAACATAGATGTATACATATAACAACCTACATAGCTATCAGGGGGATATAGTATAAAAGATGGCTAACATTAGAGAGTTGTCAGGACATGGAAAAGCAGAGAATGAAGTACATATCAGTAGGAACTCTTCTATAGAAAGAAGCCAAATGGGAGAAAATAACAGGTATATCAACAAGGCTGGAGAAGCGTGGCACAATAATTTTGGTGTTTGCCGCATGTTTCCAAAAGCGACAAAATGGTCTCAGAAAAAGTAAACTTCTTTTGTAACTTTCTGGAGTGTGATGTATGGTAAAACGTGGTCATTGTGCAAAAACTGTCTCCATTTCAAATATTCTCAGGAGCCTTGAACTTCAAAAGAAAGAAACGGTATCTTCGTCGTGAAAGTAATCCTTCACGGTTTTCCCAAAGACACTGAAAACTAATATCCCAAGAAGGGTGTGATTTTAAGAGTGCATTTCGATCCCCCCGCAATCTGTATGCCGCGTGTGGCTGAATGCTCACAGCCACCGGTGTAGGTGGCTATTTGGAGAGGTGTTGTTGGACTGACGGCAGTCTCCCGGGATAATCAGGAATGGTTCGCGTTTTGGATTGACCTGGACCCCTCTTCCCCGAGGTGCAAGGGGGGTGGGGTCAGTCCCCGCCAGTCTCCACGCTCTCCGGGTTCCTTCCTCACTGGGCACCGCCCACCTAGGGGGCTTCCAGGTGCGGGCCCTCCCGCCCGGCCCTACTTCCCCGAGGGGCTGCGGTGGGCAGGAGAGGCATGGGGCCCAGCCGCACGCGCGTCCGCAGCCCGGACGGGTGGGTGCGCGGGAGAAGCGGCTGGGAGGGGAGCCTCCGCTCCCGGGCCTCGGATGCCAGCCACGGGCCACGCGGGCGCGGGGGAAACCCAGAACTTCCCGCCCGGGAACGACTGCCCCCGCTCCCGGCTCTGGCTGGCTGGGGGGATGTTCTCGCGAGAGGAGAGGGGGCGCGGGGCGCCGCGGGTTTGGGGGCGCGGGGAAGCCTGAGGACGACGGCCCGGCAGGGAGGGGAGCAGAGGCAGCGGGCAGGGCCGGGGACGCGGGGAAGCCGCTCCCGCCAGTCGCCGAGAGCCAGCCCCTGACGTCAGGAGTTTTCCTCAAAGTCAACAACAAGCCCCGCGGCGGCGGCGGCGAGAACCGATCGGCGGCGGCCCCAAGAGGGAGGAAGGAGGGGGCGGGGAGGCGGCGGGGGTCCCCCAAGCGAGGCGAAGCCCGCGAGAGGAGGCCGCAGACCCCCGCCCCGCGCCGGGCGCGCCCCGGGGCCCAGAGCCACCGCCCCGCCGGCGTGACCCGGCTCCCGCCGGAGCGGTGTTTTCTGGTGATGAATTGAATTTGTAGCCGATATCCGATTCCCATGTAGAGTCTCCGCCTCCTCCTCCCCCCGCCGCCGCCCTCCCTCCTCCCTCCCCCTCCCGTCGCCGCCGCCGCCGCCGCCGCCGCCTCCCGCTCCAGCTCCGCGGCCGGGCCCGGCCGGCTCCCTCCCTCCCTCCCCTGCAGCCCTTCGCCTGCCCTCCTGCTGGCCGCACCGGGCTCCAGGGGGCCAGAGGATCTGTGGGGTGGGGGGAGGACAGGAGGGGAGGAGGAGGGAGGGGGGACCCCCGAGTCGCCCCCTCTCCTCCCCCCGCCCCCCCAGCTCCATCCTCCGCCGCCGCCCGAGCAGCTGCGGGGCAGCCGCCGCCGTCGCCTTTGCAGGTAACAGCCACCGCCCCCCACTCTCGTTCCCCTCCCAGCCTCGCCTCCACTCCCTCCGGGCCCCCGGCCCCGGTCCTCCCTCCCTGCCTCCCTCAGGCGGCGGGGTGGGGTGAGGCGGGGGCTTCTGGGTTGTCACCGCGCCGGGGGCGTGGGCGGGGGCTGGGTCACCGGAGGCTTTGGGTGTGGGTGTGGAGGCCGGGGGATGCCCGGCACGAGTGACACCGACACCCCCCTACTTTCCGGGGGTAGCCGGAGGGCGGCGGTGCGCAGGGGGCCGGGGGAGGGGTGTTCCCGGCCTAGCGGTACCGTCTGTGTCTGGGCTGCCCCGGCCCGGCGCCTCCAGTCTCTGCGCAACTATCGCTCCTTCCCCTCGCCCCTCCCTGCCCGGGCCGCGCGGCGTGGGGAGGGGGCGCCCGCTTGGCCTGGGGTGGCGGCGAGGTTATATAACGCGTGGAGCGCCCGGTGTCAGTGTGTTTGGGTGGGGGGGAGGGGGCCGTCTGCCGCGCGCCCTGGCGCTGGGGCTGTCTGCGCGCACGGGGTGGGGTGAAGGCGAGGATGCACAGGCGTCCCCCGGGGTCTCCTTCCTTCCCCCACCCCATCCCGCCACCCGCGCACAGGAAAAGACTGCACTGGTGGGGTGGGGGGTGTGTGTGGGAGGTGGGTAACGTGCTTGTCTGTGTTTTTAATAGTAGTGGGGTTTTGATCCGCTTGGGAGTTGTGTGCTAAGAATAGAAATGTGCGGAAGATGCTGGGTTTGGCTGATCCAGTGATGCTGTCGCTGCTGGCGGCGGCGGCGGCTCTGGCTGCAAGTAAACAAACCAGCCTCTTCCTCGTCCACCTCCTCCTCCTGCGCATCGGTCTGCATCAGCCATGATGCTGCTGGGGCCCTCGGTGTCCAAAGTTGAAGCTTAGCTGCTTGCTGTATTCACCCTGCCGCCTAGGCGGGGTCACCCCTTGTTTG
The DNA here is from genome assembly GCA_004363605.1 of Indri indri. Classification (NCBI taxonomy): domain Eukaryota; kingdom Metazoa; phylum Chordata; class Mammalia; order Primates; family Indriidae; genus Indri; species Indri indri. Next base: position 28,227 of record RJWJ010012649.1, on the reverse strand, counting down.
GGATTTCCCGAGATTCTACAGTTAGGCTAGAGATACTGAATCTCTTTGGGGCCAGGTTTTTCCAATACCAGTTATTTACTGTTTATTTTCTGAAAGCAGAGGAAACGCTTACCCATAAATCAAAGCTGGGATGCTAACATTTCTTCCATCAAAGCAGTATTGTTATGAAAACAAAACCAACTCATTTTACCAGTTGTGGTATTTTGGTTGAAAGCCCAGTAGGTTGCAATTGATAAAGTTTCAAAGTAGAAATTCAACGATGAAATCTGTGTATCTATATTGATTAATTTTTAGTTCTAACATAATGTTCACACTTTGTTTTTAGTTCATCTTGAGGATAAAATAAGGACTTATTGCAGTTAATACATTGCCAGTTGTCTGAAATCATCAGTTTAGACATATGTTACGTATTTGGTAAAGCATGGTCATATTATATCCTTTAGTGGAACTATTATCAGTAGACAACCACAGGGTTTTTGGTATAAACTCGTTAGGTTAGGTAATATTTTCACTTTAGGAAATAGTTGGAAAAGCCAAAGGTGGAAGAGTGTAATAAAAATGGTTTAGGAAGTGAAGATTAGTTTTCAGAACTGGAGTATCACTTGCAAAATATGGATAAATAAATATGAATATTCCAAGAGGTGGTTATCTAAAACATGAAAATATTTTTAAATTAAAATATCTACTTATTAGTAAATAATTGGTTTTCCAAAGTATATGCCTGAATACATATGCAAGATATTTATCAGGACTGTAAATTTTTTCCTGTTTTGCCAATACTTAATTTTGACTTTGAAAGTTTACCAAGGAGATTGTACTTGAAGATCTGCTTTTTGTTTTTCTTACTAGGGTTGACCCCAATATCTTTGATTGGCTTGAACTTCTAATTTTAAAGTGAGGGAGTACATATATTACATGAATGGGACAAACGTTGGAATTTAGATGAATGTAGGGTTTTAGTTTTTGGTTGTATGTTTGTATTGTGTATTTGCAGTAGTATTTTTTTATAGTATTTAAGAAATAGCTAGTCTGAAGTAATTCTGCAAAAAAAATTTATGAGACTTATTCATATTCATTTTGTTCCATTTCCATAATGATAAGTGAATTGTTTTCCAGCTTAAAATTACTTTAACTTTAGTTTGATAATCTTAACATTGACTTGTAAAGTTGTAGATAGATGTCAGAGTACTTTAAGGTTCTGCTTTGGACTTTTGTTTATGTGATTTTATAGCTATAATATTTTAAATAAGGTTTCATTTACCAAATAGTAGAGTGTGAACTGTGTCTTGGTTTGATTAAAAACTTTTAATATTCACATTTCATTCAGAAGATCACTATCATTAGAGAATTTGTTTTCAGAATTACTGGAAATCTAAATAAGCATATGTTGATTAAACTTATCAGGGAACAAATATACTTAGCACAGAGTCTTGTGGAAAGTAGGGACTTAGGATTTTTTTAAACACTGGCTTTTGATTTAAATACACAAATTTTCTTACAAAAATTCAACGGAAATTTCCAACTATCTGGGTTTCCTTAAAATGGGGAACCTGTTTTGCAAACTGATTTTGTGGAAGTTTTAGCCTTTGCTTAAACTTTGCATATTTTTGTGAAAAGATGCTACACTTTCTTTTGTTGTTATCCTTTTGAGTTCAAGAATTTGTCCTGGGGAAGATAAGGCAATTACTGTTAATAACAGGTTAATTGGATTTTTAGCATGATTTGATAGGAGCATGTGTTTACAGTGTAATTGCTTAAAACATTAAAAAAGTAATTTAAAACCATTTTAGATTTGGACAACAAAATGCAAGAACAGAAAACCAAACTGTTTTTATTTTGACCAAATCAGTCTTGTAATTTGACTTGCATTTTAAAGTTAATATAAATTAATTATGTACATAATTAATTACACACATACTTAATTTTTGTAGAAGATTTGCGTTAGCGTATTTAAGTCATTTAAAGTAGCTCCATTCTTAATTCCAGGTTCCAGCATGTGCATCAGTATTTTAAATCCTGGTTTCACACAACATGCACTTTTTTAGAAAGCTAAGCCTAAATCATCTGATGTTAATAAATACTTTGTCATGGTCTTTTTACATATGATAGCACTAGATTCAGTCTAGACTTAATGTTAACCAGTGTCTGGTGAGCACGTGCCATGTGCCAGACGCTGTTATATGTGCTTTACATGTATTATTTCACTTAATCTTCACAACAACCCCTGCTACACTTTTGAAAGTAATTTTCACATGAGAAAAACTTATTATGACATTAAAAAATGTTTCATTTTAATTTTCCTAATTCTGCAATACTTTTAGGGTTTTCCCTGTTTGTGCCTATTATTAGAGTTCACAGGGACAATGCTAAATTTGGATAATAAAGTGCAACAATTTCCACAGAATCAAGTTAAATAAAAAAAAAAAGTATGTTGACTGACCCATTAACATTTCTTTTCATTTCATTTGTTTCAAATGCCAAATTAAATGTCTCAAATGTTTATATATTTGTGATGTCATAGTCTTTCATCAAATTAGATGTAAACTCATATCCTCTGCAAGGTAATCTTCAAATACTAGTTGGTAGATAAATTAATATATGCTTCTTGACATGTAGATGCGCTTTTTAGTTCTGTTTCTTTTCAATACCGTTCATATTTATTTATCACCAACTGCACATATTTCACATTTCTAAATATTCCAAAGGGAAAGTAAGAAAGACTTACTAGAAGAAAACACTAGAAGATTTTCAAATGAGAATTTTTCTTTTTTTCCTCCTCATATTAAGAAAGCCTCTGACTATATTTGGGGGGTTGGGGGATGGGAGGGTGGTAAGGAAGATAACATTTTGCCAATAACGGAGTTTAGCCCAATTTTTATCTTAGTTGAATTGCTGTTTGAATGTTTTATCTTCCCAACTATGTATTAACCTTCTGAGGACATGAACTATGTGTTACCATGATACTGTCTCCTGCGGTGCCATCTGTCTGTGAAGTAGATACTCAGTAGATTTTTAACTTGAAGAATCATAAATAATAGCTCTGGAAGAACTATAAAGATATTTAGAGTTTATCTAATGCTTTTATTTTTATGGCTAAGGAAACTGAGGCACAGAATTAAAATGACCTTATACAGCATTACTCTGGGTGGGGCAGAGTTGGGAACAGAGACCCAAGTTTCTTGGTCTGTCCTATACTCTTTCTAATTCACCAGTGTGATGAACTTTGTTGTAAGATTCCATCCCTGTTGGTTAGTTCAGTTTAATCTGGGGTAAAGTCTGTTAAGCTGATTCTTGGCATTTGATGGACCATATATCCATTGTATTTTATGTGTATGTATGGATTTTTAGAATTTTATAATTAAGAAGGTCCCCAAGACAGATTTCAGAAGGATTTTTACATGTGTGTTAGAAAAATGTGGCCAGTTGTGCAACTGAAATTCTTTTAGTAGCAGTCTTCAACCTTTCCATGTTATTACAGATGCTTTTCCATAGAGACAACTCACACTTTATATGAAAAATGGAGGGGATAATTTGTCAATAGCTTGTTCAGTGGTTTAAGTAAAACAGAATAATCTAATAAGCACATCTCCTAGTAGTTTCAAATTAGAATATTAAATATATTACCCAGCACAAGCTCCATTTTTGTTTTTATTAAATAATGGATATATTAGCCTTAAACAGGGGTAGGGGAAAGGAGAAGAATGCTTGTTTTTGTGGATAAGTTTTAAAGTTTATAAAGTTGGTTTTTAAGAATTGGCGGTTTGGAAGAACTGATACTTTGTCTGAAAGTTAGAAATTTCGCCGATATTTATTCAGGTATTTTGCCATATTCTGAAACTCAGTGAACATATCTATAGAAAGGGCTTTAGAAAATCCCACAGAATGTATTATTGTACTGTGAAGAGAGAAAAGTATCCAAAATACACAGTTTATGTGGCTCACTATTCTATATAATGTGTTTTTAACAGGAAAACTACTTTTAAAGTAGGGACAGGCTGCCTTTGAATTATTGAAGTATAGTGTACGTTGCCTTGAATTTCCTTTCTACTTTAGTATGTTTTCTCTCCCTCAAATCCTTTTAAAAGTATCATATAGCCCTATGTATTTATTGTGGTATATATTAGTTTTACCTATTTCTTGAAATCAGAAAATGCCCCAGAATTATATTGTGTTACCCTTGACCATTATTTGTATTTCAAAATAGTAACATTCTATTATTGTATTTGAACTTTAGTTGTCCTTTATTAATTTAGTTTGGCCAGCTTATATAAAGTATATAAAAAAATTTGTGGTGTGGAGCAAATATATTCTACACAGGATTAATTACAGTCAAAGTTTATCTATAGAGAAGGTTGTATTATTGAATTGTATTCTGGTTTTTTAACTTAGAAATTAACATATAGGAAATTATTAACTATGGATTTTCTTATTTGTAAAAAAGAGAATTACTGTGTGCCCTTTAAACTTTGTTATTTTAAATTTATTTTAAAAGATTTTGCTTTATTGGACTTTTGAAAAGTAATTTGATACTGAAAAAGTGTTCAGAACTATTTGCATATGTTAATTACATATTTTTAAGAGTTCATATTTTTAAGAGTGCTAGGATTATTTCATAGAAAGTATACCAGACTGATAGAAGACCTGAATAATAGGTAGTCACTCTTGTTACTTGTCGTGAACTTATTATGGTAAGTTTAGGGAAATAATGTTGTCATTATTGGTTGATCACAGTTTTCTTAGGTTCAAAATTGTGGACATAAAGCTACTACACAGGTTTGTTTTTTATAGTCAATTAAGGTGATACATATGAAAGCTCTTTGATAACAAATTATAAGTTTGGAAAAGATTTAAAAAACTGCTTTGTTTTACTTGCCTCCCTGTAACTCAATATAGTTCTTGTTACAGAGTAGACAATACATATTTATTGACTGAATAAATATATATAATATATTTGAGCCAATATTTTTAAAAGATGTTTGAAATTTAATTATTGCTTAAAATTGAATGTCTAATTACTATAAGTAAACAAATATTTTTTACAAATTCTTAAAAATAGTATTAAGAAAATATCCCATTCTTTCCCTTTTTTCTTCCCATAATGAAAAATTTGGGTAGTATTGTTGCTTGTTTGGAGTTGAAACTTGATGATCTCAACAAAAATTATCAGAAACTGTCAAGAAGAAAAGGATAATTTTAATGTGTTCTAGTCCTTGCAATTGATGGAGGTCTGTAGGAAACATAACTTTAACGAATAGGGAAGAGTATTTATTATAATTTTAATTATATATAGGTGCTTCTGTAATGTTTTAACTTAATTTGGTTTTTAAGATGGCTTATGTTGGCTTATGATGGCTTATGATGGCTGTTGGCCTATGATATTTATTTGTTTAGCCTATTTATTAGTTATCTAAAGTTACATCTTCATTTCTTCATTCATCCACTCATTCATTTATTCCATATTTCTTGAGTGCTACGCACTGTCAAATTGCTTTACTAAATTATAATATGATTGACTGAAGTAAAAGATGCGAAATGTTGTAAATTGTAAAATGACATTCACATGCAATTATTATAATCAAATTCTCGAGTAGTCAGTTCTGAATGAAGATACATTTAGTGTAACTGCTTTGTGTAAATTCTAAATTGAATCTGTCAATTTTGTGTGAAACTTTTTTAAGAATGGGAAAAATCAGATTATTCAGCAATGAAATGTTTAATGCAATAGGCTTGAAAAATAAACCACATTTTGTCTGTTATAGCTCATTGGATAGAACACATTTCTAGAAAACTTAGGGCTGTAGAAGGAGGTAAAATTTGCTGTACCCTAGGAAACAGATACGTTCCAGTTTATCTTGTGGATTAGTGTTTTTAGTAATCTGGAAGACTTGAGTAGGAAAGTGTAGATGCCTTGGTGCAAGAGCATGGATGCTATGGGGAAGTTAAATCAAAGAACATGCTTTATTTAAAACAGTCGACAGTATTGTTTTTGTATACAAAAGACAGCATTTTTTCTGATTTATCATAATTCTAGAGTAATATACCTATGACTGATATTCAAAGAATGTATCATTTTAGCCAGTAGAGACCCAGGAGCAATTTTTAATGCTGAAAGTTATGATTATGGGTAGCATTTGATAATAGTTTAAGTGCAAATGGATAAAGCCATCTGTATAATGCTTGGGTTCACTGGCCCTGATGAAGATTGTAAATTTTGTTCTATTGATTTAACATACATTTTAATAGTTTAATCTTAAACATATGAGCACTGATAAAAAAGTTGTTTTTTTTTTTTTTGAGACAGAGTCTCACTCTCTTGCCTGGGGCGAGTGCCGTGGTATCAGCCTTGCTCACAGCAACCTCAAATTCCTGGGCTCAAGCAATCCTACTGCCTCAGCCTCCCAAGTAGCTGGGACTACAGGCATGCGCCACCATGCCCGGCTAATTTTTTCTATATGTATTTTTAGCTGTCCAATTAATTTCTTTCTATTTTTGGTAGAGACGGGGTCTCACTCTTGCTCAGGCTGGTCTCGAACTCCTGAGCTCAGAACGATCCGCCCGCCTCGGCCTCCCAGAGTGCTAGGATTACAGGCGTGAGCCACCGCGCCCGGCCAAAAAAGTTTTTATCTAAAAAACTAGTTTTTAGAAAATTTATTATAAAACACAATTCATTGATTTTTGGGTTGTCTGGATAGTTCAGTGTATTGTTTTATACTGAAGAGGCAGTGCTAGTGGAAAGAGCATATGCTTGGATGTCTGGTCTTGGTTCTGCCATATAGTGGCTGTGAGATCTTGGACAAGTTACTTCATCTGTCTTGGCCTCTATTTCTTCAACTGTAAAATGAAGGGTCTCTCCAGCTTTCAGATTCTGATAATAGGCAGGGAGAGACAAGATGGCTGACCAGAGACACCAGCTGCCAGATCATCTCAGAAAGAAGGAAAAGTTTTAGATGAAAAAGAAAAAACAAACAATCATAGATCTGGTGTAATTCTGAGGGAAAAGTGCCAGAACCTACAAGAGATTCCACAGGAAGAAGTTGCGGAGCAGAACAAGAAGAAGCAAGATATCAGCAGAGGACACCCCCTGAGAGGCTTGGAGTTCAGCAAAAAGGATGGGTGGAGTGGTTTATTTTTCCCTCCCTCACAGCCCTGGCAGTCAGCAGGCTCCCGAGCTGCTAGAGAGCCTTTCTACCCTCACGAGCCCAAAAGCTGCTGCTGCAGGTGAACTGGGAGCTTCTCGAGGACAAAGCACCAGCCTGCCAGGACCCTTGGGGTTGCTTCCTGTCACCAGGATATGAGTTGGGGTGGCAGGAACCATATTGCTTCTCTACTCACTGTATGCTTTTGTCTTCCCTAGGGGGCTTCAGCCCGAGTTTTCATCTAGCTTGATACCACATAAACATTTCTCAGCTCCAGCTCAGACTGCAGGAGCTATAGGGGGCTGGTGGGCTGGTGGGTCCTGGGGGATCTGCATGACTCCTGAGCCTGGGCATTCCAGGCGGGCTGCCTTCTGGAGAGAGGAATGGAGACAACCAGAGTGCTAGCTTTCCTCCATCCAGACTCTTTTCTTCCCTTTCCCTTCCCCTGCCAATGGCTGCTGAGAGAGAGAATTGGGCCAGGCCTCTGAGAAGCTGCTGTATCCCCCCTGTTGGTGCATACACCACCAGGGCTTCCACAGAGAGAGTGGCTCAAACCTTTTCTCTTAAAGACCTGCAGAGCACTAAGGGGTGCTTGGACTGTGAACTGCCTGCTCACCAGGCCTCCCCGGTGCTGCTTGCCCACCGGCTTCATCAGGACAGGGCACACTCCGAAGTGGAGGGACATCAAACCTGCCTGACCACCCCATAGGCAACTGGGGACCAGCACTCTTCTCCCTGCACAGCCAGGGATTGATCTTCTGGGACCTGAGGACAGGCCCATAGGACAGATCCCAGATCCCCAAGACTCAAATTGTGTTGCTCAGGGGCACGGAGAGGAGGTTTGTGAACTAATCTCGAGAGGCGAGGGAGCCACATGGGCAGAACTTAAAAGAGAGTGCAGTGTGGGTCCTAGCTGCAGGGCACTTGCAGGGCACCCCTCCACCCACAGGAAAGCCATACTCTCAGCCAGGGCGGGATCCTGGACAAGGAAGCCCCCAGCTCACAGGCCCATGGTGGGGGAGCTCAGCTAGTTTGAGCTCCTGCCTACTGGCGGATGCCCGAGGGAGAATGCAGAGCAGGGGAGACGGGAGAAGAGCGAAACCCTCTCCTGACACCCAGATTGTGAATCTTAAGTGGCCCTACCTCCATAAGTAGACTTTATGGCTAGGTGTGGCCACTTTAGCCCCTCCCTGGTGACTTTCCCCAGAACCTGGAAGCAGACCTTTGACCCCTGCCAAAATGGCTACCTTACCAGCTTTTGTGGAACCTGAGGGCAAGGTCACCCAACCCAGCCCTGCCCAGCCTCACTCCCACACCCACCTCTGCTGTGGGGGAGAATAAGGACTAAGCTGGAAGTTCCAGGGCCCCACCCACCAGCCGGGATATTTGAGTGTTTCTCCTGTCCCAGAAAATAACACTGCACCTTGTTCCTTCTAGCAAGTGCCACCTACTGACAGGAAGGTCAATTTGCACAGTCCTTTACAGCATTTACTGACTGAATCATACAAAGGGTGGTTGATGCTTACCCACAAGCACCACCTGCTGTCTCAGAGATTAAACTGGGTGTGCCAGTACAATTCACACTGTTAAGAAGACCAGAGGGTGAGAAACGATTTCAAAGATCCCCATCCTCCCTCATCAAAGAGAGACAGGGAATCTGCCCACACACACAGTTCACCACAGCTGCCACCTGCAAACAACTAGCAGCTGAGAAAACCATCATACTAAGGATATCCATAACCAAGGCATCCGTTCAGAACCTAGTTTGCCATCAAAGCACCCACTGACAAAGCCAAAGGTTCTTACCCAACATATGCTACAGACAGTCCTTTATAAGTGTGTGGCAGGAAGAAGCACCATCTAAACAAAAGAAAATCCAAAAATTAAGAAGCGACAGCTGTCCCAGATGAGTAGGAATCGGTGAAAGCACTCCAGAAGTATGAAAAATCAGAGCAAAAGGACACCCCTAAAAGGGAACACCAGCTCTCCAGCAATGGATACCAACCAAAATGAAAATATTGAAATGACAGATACAGAATTCCAAATATGGATTGTAAGGAAGTTCAATGAAATCCAAGAGAAAATGGAAAACTAAAAGAAACCACAAAACCAATTCAGGAAATGAATGAAAAAAATCACTAAAGAGGTTGACATAATAAAAAATAACACCAAATAGAACTTCTGGAAATGAAAAATTCATTTAAGGAGATATAAAACACAGTTGAAAGTTTTAAGAATAGACTAGACCAGGCAGAAGAAAGAATCTCAGAGCTTGATGACAACTCTTTCAAAATAAGTTAGTAAAAAATGAACAGAGAATTAAGAGGAATGAATGAATCCTACAAGAAATATGGTATTATGTAAAACTGCCAAATATAAGACTCATAGGCATCCCCGAGGGTGAAGAAAAAAATGTACAAGGGCTGGAAATTGAGGAAGACTTGTCTGGTCTCGCTAGAGATATAGACATCCAGGTACAAGAAGCTCAAAGTATACCTGGGAGATTCATTGCAAAGAGGCAGTCACCAAGATACATAGTCCTCAGACTGGCCAAAGTCAACAGGAGGGAGGAACTTCTGTTAGCCATGAGGTGAAAATACCAAGTTACTTACAAAGGAAAATCCATCAGGGTAACTGCAACTTCTCAACTGAGACCTTACAAGACAGAAGGATTTGGGGCCCCATCTTCAGTCTTCATAAACAGAACAACTGCCAGCCTGGAATTTTGTATCCTGCAAAACTAAGTTTCATGTATGAGGGAGACATAAAGACTTTTTTCAGACAAGCAAACACTGAGGGAATTTGTCAAGACCAGACCTGCTCTGTAGGAAATACTCAGAACCACATTATACATGGATCAGCATAGTAGACACCCACCAGAGTAAAACCACCCAAAAAGCTAAAGCTCAGAGCTCATATGAAACAGTAGCACAAGTGGTAAAACAAAACAATAAAGATACTACCCAACAGGATGAACAGAACAGCGTCCCACATATCAATTCATCAATCAACATGTACTGTCTGAATGCCCCACTCAAGAGACATAGGCTGGTTGAATGGATGAGCAAATACAACCCAAGTATCCAGCAAACACATCTAACACACAAGGACTCATACAGACTCAAGGTGAAGGAATGGAAAAATAAAAATTCCATGCAAATGGGAACCAAAAGAAAGCATGTGTGGCCATTCTCATATCAGATAAAATTGACTTTAAATCAATGATAGTAAAGAAAGACAAAGACAGTCATTATATAGCGGTAAAGGGAGCAATTCAACAAGAAGACATAAATATCCTAAATATTTATGCATCTAACACAGGAGGGCCCAGATTCATAAAGCAAACCGTACTAGATCTAAGCAAAGAGATAAATAGCAGCATCATAATTTCTGGGGCCTTAAAAACCCTACTGACAGAACTGCACAGATCATCCAAGCAGAAAATAAATAAATACGGGACTTAAATGGGATTCTAGAACAAATGGGCCTAACATTTATAGAACATTTTACCCCAGAATACTGAATGTACATTGTTTTCATCAGCACATGGAACATTCTTCAAGATTGATCGTATCTTAGGCCACAAAACATGTTTCAAGAAATTCAAAAAAATAGAAATCATACCACGTATCTTCTTAGACCACAGTGGAATAAAATTAGAAATCAACTCCAAGAGAAACACTCAATTCTACACAAAGTCATGGAAATTAAACAACCTGCTGCTGAACAATTACTGGGTCAATAATGAAATTAGGATGGAAATCAAAAGATTCTTCGAACTGAACAACAAAGGGGATGTAAGCTATCAAATGTTGGACGGAACTAGAGACCATTGTTCTAAGCGAAGTATCTAAGGAATGGAAAAACAAGCACCACATGTACTTGGTATTAAATTGGAACTAACCAATGAGTACACATGTGTACAGAGGGAAGTAAAACTCAGTGGAAATCAAGCAGGGGGGCAGAGGGAGGAGGGGATGGGTGAAAACCTACCTAAAGGGTACAATGAACACTATCCGAGTGATGGGCACGCTTATAACCCTCATTCAAGCATAGCGTAAGTGATGCATGTAACCAAAAATATTTGTACTCCTGTAGTATTTTGAAATAAAAAAAGATTCTGATAATAAAATATCCACGTCTAAAAACAGAATCAGTTTTAAAAATACTTTTGTTTTTCTAGTGTTCTTTATAAGGATATTGTGATATAAATTATTTTAATAGGAAAGTATATATTTTATATATGTTTATTGGATACGTATTATTTTTGTTTTTACTAATCATGATTATCCTGGTCTCTCTTCCATTTCCAGTCCTAGAAACAGTAAGATATGACTTCTCTTTTACTCAGATTATATAGTTTTAGAGTAAGAAATCAAGAAGGGCTTAAATAGATGTTGAGCCCCTTGCTGCAAGTACTACCAAAGAGAAGGGCTACGGTGCAGCTCTTGCATCAGTGTACCTCAGTATTTAACTTACAATTCTTTATGTACTGTAAGGAGTTAACCTTGTCAGTTACCTAGTTCTATATTATGTATTATGCAGCCAGTTGACCATGTTGGGTTCTTCAGGATGTATCGATCAAAATAAAATGATGTTAGGAATCTTTACTAAAGGTTTTTTTTTTTTTCTTTTTGCCTGTTTTTAGTGGCAAGATGGGTCTTGCCTTGAATTATGTGACCATTTCCTATGGCAGTAATAAGTTTAGGCTTTGCTGAGATAAGCAAATTATACATATTTTAGAATCTTTAATATGCTCATAGTGACATTTCAAGAGAAGGACATGATTCATAGAATCCCAAGCTTATTTGGCCATAGAATTTTTTTAAAAATCTTTTCATTATTTTCCCTGAATTTCTCTAATTTAGTATTCTGTCAAACATATTTTGGGAAATTACATCCACATTCTAATGTCCCTTTTTGACTCTCTACAGCAGCAGAGGCTTATGATTATGATTTTGAGGAGTTTTGGGTTTATGTGTAGGATTTATATATTTATTGCTGTCAGCTCCGTGACACATGAGGAGGGCTGGTCTTCTATCCAGCCACATAGCCTTTGTCAGGCTGTTAAGAAGATGTTTGGTCTTGACTCCTGACTGGTAAATGATTAGGCTCTGTACTTAATTTACATTGGAGCAAGACCTATAATCTAGTTCAGTACTAGCTAGGGAGTGTAACCTTAAATTTACTGCTATGTATTATTTATCAAAACCCAAATCGAGAGAGTATGGTTGTGTAGTCCATCCATCCATTTTTCTGGTTATCTAAAATTTTTTCCTGTGTTTCTGGACCACATATTTTGGTCCCCTTCTGTGCAAGTGCTTTTACTTAATTTTACATTGGCATTTTCCTTTATAGTTTGAGAGGGACAATAAGAAATAACTCTGTAAAACTCATTGCTGTATCTGTAAGGATGTTTTTTGAGGACGTTATTACAATGCAAGTTGTTTTATGAAGACCCATGGGATAGATTTGATTTTTGTCCCAGGAAGAGTTGTATTTCTTCTGAGCAACTTCTTTTTTTATTTTTAAAAAAGATTTGTGGATACTGTAATATTAAAACTTATTGTTTCTTTATTTGCATTGTCTTTTTGAAAGATTTGTGCCAAATTTATGGCTCATCTTTTGTAAATATGCAGACTTTTACTCTGGCTTCTTTTTATCTTAAGGCACTATAGTTTTGGAATTAAGAGTGCAGGATCTGGAGTCAGACAGTCTAGGTGCAGATCTTGTCTCCGTCATTTATTAGCTGTGTTAAAATCAGGCAAGCTGCTTAATCTCTGTGAGTCTCAGTTTCCCCATCTATAAATTGGAGTTAATAGTACCCTAATAGGGTTGTAGTGAAGATTACCTAAGAATAATAGATATAAACACCTATAACAGTTTTTGAAACATCTTGAATAATTAATTTTTTCTACTTTCATATTTCCTTTGTTTCAATTTCTTTATCTGTTTTAAAAATTAATGGATTTTATATTATGTACTTATTGTTATGTAACTAAAATATTTAGTGGAAGAAGGCAGGGTAAGAATACCTAAATGTTGGTTTTTTGTCACATTGTATTTTACACAAAATTGTAGCAATTAAAAATATTCATTATAGCTTTGCCATAGTTATTTCTGAAATTACAGGGATTTAGGTCACTTAACTTTCATTTTCTTCCCTTTTCACTTCAAACACACATCACTGAAAAAATTTTCTGTATTATTTGAGTAGGTGTGACTGGTTTTCTTAAGACATTTTTTTGTTGCAACCTCTTAGGTTAAAAATTTCACTATCATTTGAAATGTGTCATAAGACCAGGGAAATGCATTCATTATAGAACTATTTAATAAATAAGTTCCCCAGTTTGAAGAGCTAGACTTTTATGTGAGGTCAGGCCAGTTGAAGACATTTACAAAGAATTAGTTGTTTGTTATTGCTATGTGAGTTGCAAGAATGGAAAAAAAGAAATTCTTTCTTCAATACTTCCTTCCAGGCTGAGTCATCACTAGAGAGTGGGAAGGGCAGCAGCAGCAGAGAATCCAAACCCTAAAGCTGATATCACAAAGTACCATTTCTCCAAGTTGGGGGCTCAGAGGGGAGCCATCATGAGTGATGTTACCATTGTGAAAGAAGGTTGGGTTCAGAAGAGGGGTAAGTGCTTCACAAAACTGAAAATAATGTGATTGGTAAGAGTGCTGAACAGTGAGTGGTGTCTTGGAAGTTGATCTTTTTTCTGATGCTGTTAAAATAATCTGTGACATGCTATGTCTAGTAAGAGAAACAATATTTAATGTGTGTTAGGAATTTTCTTGCTATTTAGGAATTTCTTTATAATTCTTGATTTTGATCATTTGTTTTCTAGTTATGAAGTTAGGTTTAACTTTCTGTTTTGTTGTGTGTATGCATGTTACAGAAAGTTAGTGTATTTTTTTGTGGTGTCCACAGGTTCTGTACTTTGGAGAGATGTCTTTAGAATCATTTAATATCTAGAAAAGTTCTATTTTGTATGCATTTAATGACATGTAAATATGTGAATAAAAGAATTCAGTAAAGCCAGTTTGGATGGTGGCAAGGGAAGAGCTTAAAGTAGTAAAGGGGAAAGGGTTCACCTACAAACTCATGGATTAATCCCATAAATTGGGTAAGTAAAGTCCTGATGTAAAAGACCAAAAGGAAGACAAGGATTTTTTTTTTGTGCGTGTATATGTTTGTTGAATTTCATATTTTTATTTTTCATTATATACTTTTAGTATTTCTTGTTCACTCCTTCTTTAAATAACCTAAATGCATTATTATTTTTTATTGTTAAAGGAAGAACTCTTCAACGTAAAGCTTAGTTTATCATCTGTGAGATCATCTGCTTATGTGGTCAATGTGTTTATTAGAAATACAGAGTTTAGACTAATTGCTAGGCAACTGCTGTTTACCCACATGGCCAAGTTGAGTAGGATGGGGACTGTTCCTCCCAATCTCAGGACTTTTAAATTCCTGTGTATCTACTTTCTGGTTAAGAGCTACCTCTTAAATATTGATTTTTAATATTCCTTAAAGTTCTATAGTTAATATCTATGCAGAAAAGCTATTGTCAGTAGTTAAATGTGATTATACATTATTGAGCTTTCAGATCAGCCTTATCAAGTTGTAATTTACATACAATAATATTAAGCAATTTTAAGTTAGAGTTTGATGAGTTTTGCCAAATATATACAGTGGTGTAACAAACACTATGATTGTGATATATAGAACATTTACTCTACCCCCAAAAGTTCCTTTGTTCCTCTCATCCAGTCCTTGTCCTTCAACCCTGGCAACCTGCTGTTACTATAATTTAGCTTTTCTAAAATTTCACGTAAATGGAATCATGCAATACGTAGTCTTTTGTGTCTGGTTTCTTTCACATAGTGTAATACTTTTAAGATTCATTAATGTCGTTGTGTGTATCATTAGTTCCTTTTTATTATTGAGTAGTATTCCATGGTCTGGATATATCACAGTTTATCTGTTCAACAGTTGATGGAAATTTGGGCTGTTTCTAGTTTTTGGCTAATATGAATAAAGCTACTGTGAACATTTGATTGCATATTTTTGTATGCTGTGTTTTCATTTGTCTTGGGTAATAACCTAGGAATGAGATTGCTGGGTCATATGGTAAGTGTATATTTAACTTTATAAGAAGTATGTGTTTAACTTTCTAAAACCTGCCCAACTGTTTTCCAAAGTGGCTGACCATTTGTATTGTTAAGTTTAATTTCTTTCATGTTATTCTCATGTTATAAATTTGGACAGCATTTTCAGATTTCAGTGCTTTGTGAGGGTGGTTGTTTTTTGTTTTCTTAACTTACTATATTTGTATCATTTTTCCCTACTTTGTTTTTTGGGGGATGGCAAATCACTTAAACCTTTTGGAGTTTTACTTTACTAATCTCTAAAACAATATTGTTGTGAGGATTAAATGAGGTAATAGAGTGGCTATATTTTGACAGTTTAACACAAGTGTAAGCTATTGCCACCTCCACATGTTTCTCAAGGCTTCAGAATGGTTCTTGATTGTGTAATTAGTTGTATCTTCTCTGAAATACCATAATGGAAGGCTAGTATTTGTGCATGAAATGCAGAAAAAAGCAAAAATTAATAAGAATTTCTTAGTGTTTTTCTCACAACGGTCAGGGAAGGAAGATTCTAATGATTGTGTGTGTGTATGTGTTTATTTTGAGAAGTAATAGTCATATAAACATAAGAATTTGAAAAGTACACAAAAGGTATAAAATGAAAAGTAAAAATCTTTCCACCCCTCTGCCTCTTTCAACTAGTTTCTCTCCTCAGAGGTTAATCATTTAGACCTTTTCTGTTTTTACTCTTCTGATCATTATCCCTGTTTTATATATAATACACTAAGCTTTGTTTTATGGCTAACCAATCTTAAGTAATCTGGTATTTCCTCATTGTGAAAAATGGAAGAACTTTTAATACCTATTCTTTAATTTTTTTAATTTCTTAATTTAATTTTTTTTGGGTTGCCTTTATGGTTAAACTTACAGCTATTGGCCAGTTAACTTTAGAAAGTATTTACACATTTTGTTTAAACTTGTCACTTTATAAGTTGTGGAAAAATTAGCACCCCTCACCATCTTTCCCTTGAATTCCTCACATTCCCTTCCCCATTTATGTCAACTATAACATTTATTTTGTATTGTCAAGGCTTATAATAGTTAAATTGTTGATTCGGAAAGCAGCAAACAATATTATGATTATGTAAATAATACTTACTGCTAAATAAAGTGGTGGGATCCTGAGAGAACAAATGGATTTCTTAACACTGTATTGGTACTGAAGATCCTGTCATACTTTAATTTGGCTTTTAGTTTGGACAATGACTGTTTTTCCTGGATTTTCTGATTGCTATGTTCCCCCCCATTGGAAGAAGAGTGCATGCCTTCATCGTATGGCTTGGTTATCCAGTGTTTTAATTATAATATCTGTTTGAGTTCTAATGTGAAGTGACTTTTTTCTGGGTATGATTGTCAGCTGAGATCATGTTATTTGATCTAATTCTCAGACAGATTCTGTGCTTTCTTAGATCTCATGTCTTTCCTCTTTTTGTTTTAGATTTACTTTACAGTTTTTTAGAATACCTCCTGAAGTAATTTTTTCAGAATTGTGCGAGGCTGTTTGTCAGCATGTTTGAAAGTGTCTTTTTCACTTTCACACCTGATAACATATGTTGGCTGGGTATAGAATTCAAATTTAAAATAATTTTCCTTCAGAATTTGGAAGGTTGCATTCCAGTGCCTTTTAGCAACCAGTTTTACTGATAAGAGGTTTGATGCTAGTATCAATCATTTCTTTGTAGGCAGCTTGTTTTTGTTCTCTGGAACCCTTTTGTGTTAATACCTCTTTATCCTTGGAATTAGGAAATGTAAGGAGGATGAGTTATATAGTTCTTTAAATTTTCATTTATTTATGTTTAAATTTTTATTTATTTATTTATTTTAGAGACAGGCTTTCCTTAAGTTGCCCAGGCTGTATTCAAACTCCTGGGTTCTAGTAATCCTCCCACCTCAGCCTCCCGAGTAGCTGGGACTACAGGCTTTAGTCCGTTTTTATTAATCCTGTAAAAAGTTTGGTGAATCCTTTGAATATGAAGGTTTAGGTCTTTCTTTTGTTCTGGGAAATCATCTGTATTTCTTTATTTCTTCCCTTGTATATTCTCTGCATTCATTCATTCATTCATTTTTTAATTTACTTTCTAGAGCTTCTATATCAATCTTCTGTTTCAAAATTTTTCTTTTCATTTTCCATGTCTTTTTTTCCCCTCTTTTTTTCTGGGACATTTCCTTGACTTTTTCATCCAGCCCTTTATTACATTATTTATTTCAGCTATTATTTTATATTTCTGGGAACTCTTTCTAGTTCATAGTCATCTGCTCTTATAGATAACAATCTTTAATCTTAGGACACTAAATAAATTTTATATATAAGTTTTTCTCCTCTTTGAATAACTCTTTCAGTTTGTTTACTATGGTTGCTTTTTGGTGATGTTAGTTTTCTTCAGGTGTTTGGTGATCTCTGATCTTGTTTGCCTGTACATTTATGAAAGGACTGGATTCACTGGGAGTACCCTGTATTATTTCTTCCTTTATTTATGATGCATTAGAGTCACTGAATGAGGATTCGTGATGGTAGTAATTAGCTGTTCTCTTGAAAGCAGTAGTTGAAAGACTAGGGGAAACCAAATTTAGCATTTTTTTCTTCCACTATTCTTAATTTATTCCTTTAGAGATTTTCAGTATTATTTTAATGATAATTTTGTGTTTTAGTCAAGTAAATTTCATTATATAGTTTGTTGTTGTTGGCTATATTTTGGTTCAAAGAATTTCTTCCAAAAAAGCAATATTATTTACTGCCTGTTTACCCTGGGCAGAATATTATTACCTGAACTTTGATGTACTCATTTGAAAATAAATATAATATCTGCTTTGTCTATCTCACAGTATGGCTGTAAGCATTATGAGATAATTTACATAGGGGAATGTTTTAAAATTATGTACTCTGTTAATAAAAGGTGTTTATAATAAAAAGTTATAGTCATTACTTTGAATATTAGTCTTTTTCTCATTTGCATTTATGAATCAGTTTTTGTTAGCTCCTTCCCAGATATAACCTGATTCGTACTTTTGATGTGAATAAGTTGCTTTTCAGTAACTTTCTTCTTAGAAAAGGAAAAATGAAAGACTTAAAGATAAATATTGATATTATGTAGGATAAATACTTTCTTAACTTTGGTTATTAGTGACACATCAATAGTAAAACCATTTTTTCCCATACTTTTCTGTATGTTTGAAAAATGATGATATTGAGAATAACACAGTAACATAATTCTGTTGGTGCTAGATATGACAATAAATGAAACATCATGTAGCAAACATGGAGTATTGTCTGCATTTTCCTTCTTGATGGACCTAGGAGAGCTCCTTACAGTTTAGTTGCATATGAGTATAAGACATATATATATTTTAAACACTTACTGAATTATCTTGTTCAAAAACCAGCCTGTAGTTATGTTCTAGGTGACTTTAAATCTCTAAACTAGATTTCAAAAGTTTTGTTTTAGTTTGTGCCATTATAGCTAGTGGTATACTTACTGTGAAGACACTTAGTGTATTAATACAGTAGGAAATTTAACCAGTTTAACGGTCTAAATTATAGAATTAAGCAAATTGCAATAATATTAATCAAGGGATTTATTGTACTTTATGAAATTTCATTTGCTTAATAATACTGTTTTTTAAAAACCTAAGTAGTCTCTTATAAATGTGGAAAGTCAGTTCCTTGCTAACAAATTAAAATCCAATGTATGATTAGTTAATTCATAATGTTACTATTTTGACATTGGTACAAATCTAAGAGGTGGTTTTATCATTAAAAACATTTTCATTGATGAAAATGCTATATGCTTGTGTTAATTTCTTATACTTTTTGTTGTATTGATATCTAACAAATTGAACTTTAGTGTTTTTTATGTGTAACCAGTTTTTTGTACTTTAAATAACTTTTTCCCTCAGTTTCAATTCAGGCATATCCATAAAATTTGTCCTTTGAGTGATACTTATCTTATACTCCGTGAAATGGTTTATTTAGATGAACTGGAGTGTTAGTATTTGGTAGTTCCAAGCTAAAAATTTTGTGTCTGTGAGTTATCTCACAAGATAGCTTAATCCCACTATGCAAAATATGCTTTAGTAACATAAAGACTGTGAGCTGGCTTATGTTGTAATGTGTGATTGTTGTGATGTAGTCAAATTTAACAAGTTTTTATAGAAAACGAAACACATTTTTTGGGGTGCTTATCTAAATTCAGAGGCCTTTTCTTCTTTACTGTGTATGCACTTGTGCTTCTTTTGTTGATGTTTTATTTACAAAGTGCTTTAGAAATAAATTATAAAGTGATTAAGAAGAAAGAAAATGACAGTATGATTTCCTGTTTACTACCTAGCAGCAAGCTTTTTCCATAGAGAGTAAAGAGCGGTGGTAGTGACTGTGTAAACAGCACATGGTAGATTAGAGAAGCTCACTTTGTTGAGGTTATAAATGGGGAATAAACATAGGAAAATTAAATTTATTTTCTAATGGCATTGAAACTCTAAGATTTATCTAATATATTTACAATAATGTGAAATTTGTTTTTCTTATAGTTTCAATATATTTGTTTAAAAAATTTTAACCAATAGAAGCAAATGGAGAGAACCATCAAATGATAAGCTTTCATATACATTCTAGAGTTATTCATAGAATTGTGAAGTTGCTGTTACACACACATACTTGCCCTTTCCTGATCAACAGTTTCAGTTTTGTATATTGACTTTGTAACCTGCAGCCTCTTTAAATTCACTTACTAATGTTACTTTTAAGATTTTCTACTTAGATGGCAAAGTCACATGCAAAGAGCCACAGTTCTGCTTCTTTCTATCCAATCTTTATGCATTTAATTTCTTTTTCTGGTCTTATTTCACTGGATAGGACCTACAGTCCAATGTTGAGTAAAAGTGATGAGAGGCTATTTTTGCCTTATTGCTTGTCTTACTGGGAAAGCATTAATTTTGCCATTGAATAGTATATGAATTGTTACTTTTCCATTGCTGCCCTTTATCAGGTTGAGAAAGTTCCTTCTATTCCTGGCTTGCTGAGAGTTTTTATCATGAGTGGTTGTTGAGTGTTTTCAAAAGATTTTTACCGCATTTACTAAAATGACCATTTGAATTTTCTTTTTATTCTGTTAATATGGTGAATTACTTTTCATTTCTGAAATCTCATTTGGTCATGATGTATTTTTTTATATATTAGCAGTTTGGATTTATTAATATTTTGCTGAGGATCTTATTTTGCATTTGTAAGAGTATTGATATGTAATTTTCATTTCAGGTTTTGGTATCACAGTTATGCTGGATTCATAAAATAGATTGGGAAATATGTTTCTTCTTTTATTTTTGAAGGAATTTGCATAAAATGGGTTGTATTTCTTCCTCAAATGTTTGATTAAATACATCAGTGAAGCCGTGTGGGTTGGAGCTTTCTTTGTGGGAAGATTTTTGATAATAAATTCAATTTCATTAATTGGTATAGGGCTATTCATGTTTTCTATTTCATCTCGTGTCAGTTTTAGTAAACTGTATTTTTTAAAGATTGTCCATTTCATCCAAGTTGTTCATCTAATTTATTGGCCGTAAAGTTGTTCTTAATATTCACTTGTTCTTTTAATGTCTGCAGGAACTTATGATATCCCCTTATTATGTCCTGATATTGGTAAATTATGTTCTTTCTCTCTTTTTTCCTTGATAATCTTGCTAGGAGTTTGTTCATGTTAATAATTTTTTCCAAGGGCCAACTTTTTCTTTGTTAATTTTCTTTATCCTTTGTTTTCTGTCATTGCTTTTGTTCTTTATTATTTTAATTTGGGTGTCTTTTTCTGGCTTCCTAAGGTAGAAACTTAAATAATTAATTTTGAACTTTCCTTTTTTAAAAAAATATAAGCACTTAAAGCTTACTTATAGTGCTTAACTATCCCACAAGTTTTTTTTTTTTTTGAAACACAGTCTCCCTCTGTCACCTGGGCTAGATTGCAGTGGCATCATCATAGCTCACTGCACCCTCAAACTCTGGCTCAAGGGATCCTCTGCCTCAGCCTCTCCATTAGCTGGGACTACAGGTGTGCACCACCATGCCTGGCTAATTTTTTCTGTTTTTGGTAGAGATGGGGTCTGGCTTTTGCTCAGGCTTGTCTCCAACTCCCGGCCTCAAGGGATCCTCCTGCCTTGGCCTCCCAGAGTGCTAGGATTATAGGTGTGAGCCACCATGCCTGGTCACAAGTTTTGATATATTGTTATTTTCATTATCATTTAGTGTAAAATGTTTTCTAACTTACCTTTTGATTTCTTATTTGAACTATGAGTTATTTAGATGAATGTTGTTTAATTTCAAACTATACAGGGGTAGGTTTTCTAGTTATCTTAGTATTATTGATTTCTATTTTATAGTTGATTATAATTATAAAATACTTTGTAAGATTTCAGTCATCTGAACTTTTTATGATTTTTTTTCATGGCTCATCATATGGTCTATCTTAATTTTTTTTTTACTATTATGCTTATAGTATTTTATAATATCTGGTCGAGATGGTTGACAATGAGTCATGTGTTCTATATCTTTACTGACTGATTTTTTTTTCTTTAGTTCTGTCACTGACTGAGAGGGTGCTACATTATCCAACTATGATTGTGTATTTATATTTCTTTCGTTAGTTCTGTTTGGTTTTATATATTTCGAAGCTCTGTTATTAGAGGTATCCACATTTATGATTATTATACCTTCTTGATGTATTGCTTCTTTTACCCTTATGAAATGTTCTTCTTTATTTCAGGTAATATTTTTTGTCTTAGAATTCAGTATGTCTCTGTAACCACTCCAATTTTTTATGATTTATTAATATGTTGGCATCACGTATATATGTGTGTTGTGTGTGTGTGTGTATAAAACATCCTTTTACATTTAGTCTATCTGTGTTTTGTATTTAAACTGCCTGTCATGTAGACAGCAAGTGTTTGGGAGCTTTCTTTTTACTTATTTTAAATTTAATTTGACAACCTTTACCTTTTATTTGGGGTTTATTAGACCATTCATATTTAATGTAATTATTGATATTGAGTTTTCCATTTGTGCCATGTATTCTTTGTTCCTTTTCCCTACTTTCTTGCCTTCTTTTGAATTTAGTATCTTTTTAATATTCTATTTTATCTCTACCATTGGCTTGTTAGTTATGTTTCTTATTAATATCTAAAAACAATTTTTAAATTTATACTTAATGTTATTGTTGGTATGGTTGAATTTAGGTCTTTTGTTATTTATTTCCTATTTGTTCCTTTAAAAAGTTCCTCTGTTCCTACCTTCTTGCCTTGTTCTGAGTAAACTGTTTTTTTTTTTTGTTGTTGTTAGTATTGTATTTAAATTTCTCTGTCAGTATACATTGTCAGTGGAGGTGATAGTTCCCCCAAAGGGCAATAATTGGTACCAGGAGGAGGGTACAAAAAATCCTTAGATATCACAATTATTTGTGGCTCTCCAAAGGGCCACATTATATAAACTGATCTAAGTATATCTGTGGTATTAAAATTTCATGGGAGAGCAGAGTGATTCGAGCAGAAAATCTAGAGGCTTTTTAGGTGGGCCAAGGAAGAGACTCTGAGAAACATAGCTTTGTCATCATTTTAGCTTGAATTACTTTTTTGGTGGTCGTTGTAGCATAGTGGTTTTCAATCAGGGTGATTTTGGTCCCCAGGGGACATTTGGCAATGTCTGGAGACATTTTTGATTGACATGATTTGGGGGTGGGATTGCTGCTGGCATCTAGTAAGGTAGAGGCTACGGATGCTGCTGCATGTTCTGTAGTGCACAGGACAGTCCCCCACAACAACAAATTTCCCATTTCAAAATGTTAGTAGTGATGAAGTTGAGGAAACTTGGCTCTTGAGATTACAATGTTCATTCTTATCACAGTCTGTATAGGGTTAATATTTTACTACTCTTTGTAAAATATAAGACCTTGCAATAGTATAGTTGTATTTATCCCCACCCCTGAATGCCTTGTACTGTTGTTCTCATTATATTATATCTATATATGTTATAAACTCCATGATATAATGTTATATTTTTTGCTTTAGTCATATCTTTTAAAGAAGAGCAGGAAAAATGTGGTCTTTTATATTTATATACTTATTTACAGTTTTTAAAATTTCTTCCTATAGATTTCAGTTTCTGTCAGATATTATTTTCCTTCTGGCTGAAGAAATTTTCTTAGCATTTCTTTTAGATCACATCTGTTGGTCATCAATATACTTATTTTTTGTTTATCTTAAAATGTCTTCATCATTTTTGAAGGATTTTTTTCCTTAATGTGATTTGATAGTTTTGTTTCTTTCACCACTTTAAAGATGTCATTTCATTTTCTTCTGCTCACCGTTGTTTCTAATGAGAAGTCAGCTGTTATTTTGTGGTGTTGTTTCCCTATATGTAGTCATTTGCCACATAATGACAGTTTGGTTATGACAGATTACATATATGATGGTGGTCCTGTGAGATTATAATACTGTATTTTTACTGTACCTTTTCTATGTTTAGATATGTTTAGATACTCAAATACTTACCTTTATGTTACAATTGCCTGCAGTATTCCGTACAGTAACTGGTTTGTAGCTTGGGAGCAATAGGCTATACCATGCTGTCTAGGTGTGTAGTAGGCTGTACCAACTAAGTTTGTGTGTAAATACACTCTATGATGTTTGCACAATAACAAAATCAGCAAATGATGCATTTCTCAGAAGATACACCTGTCATTAGTGATGCATGACTGTATATGTTATTTATCTCTGGATGCTTGCAAAATTTTTCTATCTTTGATTTTTAGCAGGAGTATGATGTGCCAAGGTGATGTGTTTTTTTTTCTTTTTTTTTTTTTTTTATCCTGTTGGGGATGTGCTGAGCTTTTTTGATGTATAACTTCATGTTTTTCACCAAACTTGAGAAATTGTTGGTCATTATCTTTTCAGAACATATTTTGCCATCTTCTCTCCTCTGCTTCTGAGACTCCTGTTAAACCTTTGTAGATCATTTGATAATGTCCCACATGTAAATGGGGCTCTGTTCATTTTTTAAAATCTTTTTTCTTTTATTTCTTCAGACTGTTTAATTTCTATTAATCTGTTGAATTCACCAACTCTTCTGCCATCTCTAGACTGTTAACCCATAGCCCTCAGTGAATTTTTCTATTTGGTTCTTTATTGGTTCTGTTTCTTTGCTGAGATTCTCCATCTCTTCATTTATTATGACCATATGTTTTTGTTAAGTCCTTGGTTATATTTATATTAGCTGCTTTAAAGTCCTTGTCTGCTAATTCCAACATTAGGATTCTCTTGGAGTTGATTTCTGTTGACTGCTTTTTTTCTTTGCCTATGACTACATTTTCCTTTTTTGTCATATGTGTGATAATTTTCAGCTTTATACAGTTCATTGTGATGATATGTTGTGCAGACTCTGAATTCGTGGATAAGATTTAGTTTTTGTTCTAGCTGGTACTTACCTTGATTCTATTCATATTCCATACTTTATTTCCCCTGTATTGAAGAGCAGCTGAAATATCTGTGTTTTCCTCCACATTTTGCTTTCTGTTTTGGGCTCATTGGAGTCTTTCCTATGCGTGCACATTTCAGGGGTTAGCCAAGATTTGGACAAAATTTATGTGTAGATTTTATGGCTCCATTTTTCTGTCTTCCTCTTTCGTAGGATATCTCTCTTACTTTCCAGCTATTTTGGCAGCTCTCAACTCCATCATCTGATTCTTCAAGATAGTAAGTTCTGCGGCTTTCTGAATTTTAGCCCTTCCACCCTAATGCTAAGGAATAGAGCCCCTCATACGAAAAGCCTCATAAATGCAAGTCTCGTCCAGTGTAGCTCCCCTATTTCAGAGGTCAACTTCCTTCAAGTTTCTACCTTCTTTTGCTGCTTTCTACTGCCTTCAAATAGTTGTTCTTTGTATTTTGCACAGAGTTTATAATTTTATATAATAGGAGGGGTTAGTCTGAAACAGCTTACTCTATGCTACTGAAAGTGGAACTCTGCTAGGTATATGTTTCACATATTTCAAGATTGCTATGATGTCTTCCCTCAAATTGTCTTTTAAACAAAATGTTTTCAATTGTTTAAGTCGTTTATTATAAGACATGGTTTCCAGCCCTCTCATACATAGTACAGTTGTCCGTTGGTATTCATGGGAGATTGGTTCCAGGACTCCTCACGGATAACCAAAATCTGCTAATGCTCAAATCTCATATGAAATGGCGTAGTATTTGGTATTTGCATGTAACATATGTGTATCCTCCCATAATTTTAAATCAAGTAAAAATTACTTTTAATACCTAAAACAATGTAAATGCTACGTTAATACTTCTTTTACTGTATTGTTTAGGGAATGACAAGAAAAAAAGTCTGTACATGTTTAGTACAGATGCTTTTTTTAAAAAATATTTTTGATCTGCAGTTGGCTTAATCTACATTTGTGGAACCCATGGATATGAAAGCAGACTGTATTGTCATCCCTGTTGTGGAAATATCTGTTTGTCAGTGTTTCTCTTACAATGTGATGCCCAGAAGTGAATGTAGTACTTCAGATGTGGTTGGTGCAGGGAAGAGTGTGATCGGTCGGTGCAGGGAAGAGTCTTCTTACAGCCCATCACTGTAGGGGCCATCAGTGCAACTGAAAGTTGCAGTCACATTTTTCAGTTTTGTCCTTCAGAGGAACTTTTATTATATTTTCATTATAGCAAGCATTTAACGTAGGTCAATTTGTCATTCATATGTTATCAATTTACATTCCTAGCACTAGTATGCTAGGTTTCTGCTTTCTTACACCATAGCCACCACTGGGTGTAATTCTTTTTAGTTTTTGACATTATGTTGCTGTTTTATTTTACATTTCTTTGTTATTGAGGTTTAATTTTGTTTAAATTAATTGCTCTTATCCTTGGTCAGTTTTTATATATGAGGCTTGTCCTTAGACAAGTTTATAAATTTTATACATTCTTATTTATTTGTAAAAGCTTTTTGTATGCTGAGAATACCTCTATTTGATTAATTTTTTTGTTGCAAATATTTTTCCAGTTTGAATATACCTTTTAACGTTACGGTGTATTTTTGCCTTGCAAAACTTTTTAGTTATATAGTTTAATACATCAAACTTTCCTCCCAAGGAGGCCATGATGTCATGTTTAGAAACTCTTTCCCTGTTTTCTTTGAGCTTAATTATGATGAATAAAATTCATATTATCTAAGTAATTTATGAATTCCCCTTGTACAAGAGTCAAGCAATAAATATATAGACTATGATGTTATTCCTCCACTCCCATTTTCCTTCTCAGAAATAATCACTGTCAAGTGTGATACGCCAATGTGAAGCCAAAATTTTTCTTAAGTATTTAAGAACCAGAAAAATATATACCATAGTATAAGTAGTATTTACCTGTTGTCAAGAGATTGGGATTGAAGAGATTAGGAAGGGGGATAATTAGAGAAATAAGACTTTTATACTTTATTCTATATAAGTATTTACATCTTTTCTGTTTTGTGTCACTTTATATAAATGACATCATAATCACTTAATGTGTCTTAGAGATTTGTCCATGCCATTGCAAAAAGGTAACTCAGAAAAGAAAAAATGACTAGTTTGACTTAACTTCCTCTTAGTGAATCTGTTCTTACTTCTCATCCATCTACTTTAAAAATTTTTAAGTGTAGTTGACCCTTGAACAACGTGGAGGTTAGGGACACTGGCACCTTGTGTAGTTGAAAATCCACATAAAACTTTTGACTCCTCAGAAACTTAACTACTAATAGCCTACTGTTGACCAGAAGCCTTACTGATAACAAGCAATCGATTAACACGTACTTTGTAAGTTATGTGTATTATACACTATATTTTTACAATAAAGTAAGCTAAAGAAAATGTTATTTAAGAAAGTCATAAGCAATAGAAAATATATTTATTATTCATTAAGTGAAAGTGGATTATCATAAAGGTCTTTATCCTTGTCATCTTCACATTGAGTAGGCTGAGGAGGAGGAAGGCGAAGGGGGTTGGTCTTGTTGTTTTAGGGGTGGCAGAGATGGAAGAAAATCCATGTGTAAGTGGACCTATGCAGTTTAAACCCATTTTGTTCAAGGGACAACTGTATTTGTATATGTTAGTTTAGTGCAGTAGTTAAGTGGATGGAACTTTATTTCAAGTCCTGGCTTTGCTATTTATTAGTGCCTAAGGGCAAAATACTTAATCTACTTTGAATTTCTCATCTGTAAAATGGAGATGATAGTAGTGTCTGCTTTATATAAGAGTCGGTGATCATAATATGTGATTAGTTCTTATCACAGTGCATAGGACATCAAATAGTGAAAAGTAGCTGTTATTATTTAATAATCTGTTATAGAATATTCCTAGGTTTGACATCAGTTTTACTAACATTTAGTATTTAGACTCACCCATTGTTTTCTTCTATATAGGACAGTCAAGATAACTTGCACTTTTTTTTTTTTTTTTTTTTTTTTTTTTTTTTTTTTGAGACAGAGTCTCACTCTCTTGCCTGGGGTGAGTGCCATGGCGTCAGCCTAGCTCACAGCAACCTCAAACTCCTGGGCTCAAGCGATCCTCCTGTCTCAGCCTCCCGAGTAGCTGGGACTACAGGCATGCGCCACCATGCCTGGCTAATTTTTTCTATATATTTTTAGCTGTCCAATTAATTTCTTTCTATTTTTGGTAGAGACGGGGTCTCGTTCTTGCTCAGGCTGGTCTTGAACTCCTGAGCTCAGAACGATCCGCCCGCCTCGGCCTCCTAGAGTGCTAGGATTACAGGCGTGAGCCACCGCACCCGGCCGATAACTTGTACTTTTAAGGTTTTTTTTTTAAACACCCTTCTGATGATTTACATTGCTCAGAGATTATTGATGCTAACTAGAATTTAAAGTGATAAGTCACTTGTTAACTATCTTCTCAGCAACTTTTTTTTTTTTTTT